>JAXIVJ010001351.1:140000-141416 GCA_036785665.1 Chirona hameri
ATATATATATATATATATATATATATATATATATATATATATATATATATATATATATATATATATATATATATATATATATATATATATCTATATATCTACATACCTACATGCATGCATGCACGCATGCACGCCTGCCTGCATGCCGGCGGGCGGGCGGGCGGGCGGGCGGGCGGACGGACCGACGGACCGACGGACCGACGGACAGACGGACAGACGGACCGACGGACCGACGGACAGACGGAACGGACAGACGGACAGACGGACATACGGACCGACGGACAGGCGGACAGACGGACCGACGGACCGACGGACAGACGGACAGACGGACAGACGGACCGACGGACCGACGGACCGACGGACCGACGGACAGACGGCCGACGGACAGACGGACAGACGGACAGACGGACAGACGGACAGACGGACAGACGGACAGACGGACAGGACAGACGGACAGACGGACAGACGGACAGACGGACAGACGGACAGACGGACAGACGGACAGACGGACAGACGGACAGACGGACAGACGGACAGACGGACAGACGGACAGACGGACAGACGGACAGACGGACAGACGGACAGACGGACAGACGGACAGACGGACAGACGGACAGACGGACAGACGGACAGACGGACAGACGGACAGACGGACAGACGGACAGACGGACAGACGGACAGACGGACAGACGGACAGACGGACAGACGGACAGACGGACAGACGGACAGACGGACAGACGGACAGACGGACAGACGGACAGACGGACAGACGGACAGACGGACAGACGGACAGACGGACAGACGGACAGACGGACAGACGGACAGACGGACAGACGGACAGACGGACAGACGGACAGACGGACAGACGGACAGACGGACAGACGGACAGACGGACAGACGGACAGACGGACAGACGGACAGACGGACAGACGGACAGACGGACAGACGGACAGACGGACAGACGGACAGACGGACAGACGGACAGACGGACAGACGGACAGACGGACAGACGGACAGACGGACAGACGGACAGACGGACAGACGGACAGACGGACAGACGGACAGACGGACAGACGGACAGGGACGGACGGACGGAACGGACGGACGACGACGGACGGACGGACGGACCGACGGACCGGACGACGGACCGACGGACGACGGACGGACGGACGGACGACGGACGACGGACGACGGACGGACGGACCGACGGACCGACGACCGACGGACCGACGGACCGACGGACCGACGGACCGACGGACCGACGGACCGACGGACCGACGGACCGACGGACCGACGGACCGACGGACCGACGGACCGACGGACCGACGGACCGACGGACCGACGGACCGTCGGACCGCGACCGCGGACCGACGGACCGACGGGACCGACGGACGCGGACGCGGACCGACGGACCGA
>JAXIVJ010001352.1:0-95000 GCA_036785665.1 Chirona hameri
TCTTAGCATACCAACGTCATCGGCGTCATGTTAGGACGCACGCACGCACGCCCAGACGCACGCACGCACGCAGCGCACGCGCACGCACGCACGCACGGGCACGCACGCACGCACGCACGCGACGCACGCACGCACGCACGCTCGCACGCACGCACGCACGCTCGCACGCACGAACGCACGCACGCACGCACGCACGCACGCACGCACGACGCACGCACGCACGCACGCACGCCGCACGCACGCGACGCACGCACGCACGCACCAGCCGCACGCACTTTCCAACGAGGGGGCGCAGCTGCCACCCACCGAGGGGGGGGGGGGCTGCCACCACCCACCTGTCCGACCGACTTGTCGCCCAGACTGGGCAGCCGCATCAGCTTCCTATACAGCACCGTAGGCAGGCGGATCGCAGCCGAATGCCGGTGCGGTAGTTGACGCCCCAGAGGGCAGTGAAGCAGAGAACGCGAAGGATCTCACACAGGATCAGCCCCACCGACCACCAGATGCCCTCCTCCAGAGGCGCGTCGGCATCCTGCGCGTACTCCAGCAGGCGACGCATGAACACCGTCTGCGGGACACGGCACCGGCACGGTCAGACGGGGGACCGACAGGGCGCCCCCAACCCCCACAGAGGGAGCCTCACCGGTCCCTCCTCGCACAGAGGGAGCCTCACCGGTCCCTCCTCCCCACAGAGGGGAGCATCACCGGTCCCTCCTCTCCTCCCCACAGAGGGAGCCTCACCGGTCCCTCCTCCCCACAGAGGGAGCCTCTCCTCTCCACAGAGGGAGCCTCACCGGTCCCTCCTCTCCTCCCCACAGAGGGAGCCTCACCGGTCCCTCCTCCCCACAGAGGGAGCCTCACCGGTCCCTCCTCTCCTCCCCACAGAGGGAGCCTCACCGGTCCCTCCTCCCCACAGAGGGAGCCTCACCGGTCCCTCCTCCCCACAAAGGGAGCCTCTCCTCTCCACAGAGGGAGCCTCACCGGTCCCTCCTCCCCACAGAGGGAGCCTCTCCTCTCCACAGAGGGAGCCTCACCGGTCCCTCCTCCCCACAGAGGGAGCCTCACCGGTCCCTCCTCCCCACAGAGGGAGCCTCACCGGTCCCTCCTCCCCCCAGAGGGAGCCTCACCGGTCCCCTCCTCTCCTCTCCTCACAGAGGGAGCCTCACCGTCCCTCCTCTCCTCCTCACAGAGGAGCCTCACCGTGTCCCTCCTCTCCTCCTCACAGAGGGAGCCTCACCGGTTCCTCCTCTCCTCCTCACAGAGGGAGCCTCACCGGTCCCTCCTCCCCACAGAGGGAGCCTCACCGGTCCCTCCTCCCACAGAGGGAGCCTCACCGGTCCCTCCTCTCCTCCCCACAGAGGGAGCCTCACCGTCCCTCCTCCCCACAGAGGGAGCCTCACCGGTCCTCCTCTCCTCCCCACAGAGGGAGCCTCACCGGTCCCTCCTCCCCACAGAGGGAGCCTCACACCGGTCCCTCCTCCCCACAAAGGGAGCCTCTCCTCTCCACAGAGGGAGCCTCACCGGTCCCTCCTCCCCACAGAGGGAGCCTCTCCTCTCCACAGAGGGAGCCTCACCGGTCCCTCCTCCCCCACAGAGGGAGCCTCACCGGTCCCTCCTCCCCACAGAGGGAGCCTCACCGGTCCCTCCTCCCCCCCCAGAGGGAGCCTCACCGGTCCCTCCTCTCCTCCTCACAGAGGGAGCCTCACCGGTCCCTCCTCTCCTCCTCACAGAGGGAGCCTCACCGGTCCCTCCTCTCCTCCTCAAAGAGGGAGCCTCACCGGTTCCTCCTCTCCTCCTCACAGAGGGAGCCTCACCGGTCCCTCCTCCCCACAGAGGGAGCCTCACCGTTCCCTCCTCCCCACAGAGGGAGCCTCACCGGTCCCTCCTCCCCACAGAGGGAGCCTCACCGGTCCCTCTTCCCCACAGAGGGAGCCTCACCGGTCCCTCCTCCCCACAAAGGGAGCCTCTCCTCTCCACAGAAGAGGCTCCCTTTGTGCCTCACCGGTCCCCTCCTCCCCACAGAGGAAGCTCTCCTCTCCACAGAGGGAGCCTCACCAGTCCCTCATCCCACAGAGGGACCTCACCGGTCCCTCCTTCCCCCAGAGGGAGCCTCACACCGGTCCCTCCTCTCCTCCTCACAGAGGGAGCCTCACCGGTCCCTCCTCCCCACAAAGGGAGCCTCACCGGTCCCTCCCCCCCCCCCCCCCGAGGGAGCCTCACCGGTCCTCCTCCCCACAGAGGGAGCCTCACCAGTCCCTCTTCCCCACAAAGGGAGCCTCACCGGTCCCCTCCTCCCCACAGAGGGAGCCTCACCGGTCCCTCCTCCCCCCAGAGGGGAGCCTCACCGGTACCCCTCCTCTCCACAGGAGCCTCACCGGTCCCTCCTCCCCACAGAGGGAGCCTCACCGGTACCCTCCTCTCCTCCCCACAGAGGGAGCCTCACCGGTCCCTCCTCTCCTCCCCACAGAGGGAGCCTCACCAGTCCCTCCTCCCCACAGAGGGAGCTTCACCCGGTCCCTCCTCCCCACAAAGGGAGCCTCGCCGGTCCCTCCTCCCCACAGAGGGAGCATCACCGGTCCCTCCTCTCCTCCCCACAGAGGGAGCCTCACCGGTCCTCCTCCCTCCCCACAGAGGGAGCCTCACCGGTCCCTCCTCCCCACAGAGGGAGCCTCACCGGTCCCTCCTCCCAACAAAGGGAGCCTCTCCTCTCCACAGAGGGAGCCTCACCGGTCCCTCCTCCCCACAGAGGGCGCCTCTCCTCTCCACGAGGGAGCCTCACCGGTCCCTCCTCCCCACAGAGGGAGGCCTCACCGGTCCCTCCTCCCCACAGAGGGAGCCTCACCGGTCTCTCCTCCCCCCAGAGGGAGCCTCAACCGGTCCCTCCTCTCCTCCTCACAGAGGGAGCCTTACCGGTCCCTCCTCTCCTCCTCACAGAGGGAGCATCACCGGTCCCCTCCTCCCACAGAGGGAGCCTCACCAGTCCCTCCTCCCCACAAAGGGAGCCTCTCCTCTGCACAGAGGGAGCCTCACCGGTCCCTCCTCCCCACAGAGGGAGCCTCACCGGTCCCTCCTCCCCACAAAGGGAGCCTCTCCTCTCCACAGAGGGAGCCTCACCGGTCCCTCCTCCCCACAGAGGGAGCCTCTCCTCTCCACAGAGGGAGCCTCACCCGGTCCCTCCTCCCCACAGAGGGAGCCTCACCGGTCCCTCCTCCCCACAGAGGGAGCCTCACCGGTCCCTCCTCCCCCCAGAGGGAGCCTCACCGGTCCCTCCTCTCCTCCTCACAGAGGGAGCCTCACCGGTCCCCTCCTCTCCTCCTCACAGAGGGAGCCTCACCGGTCCCTCCTCTCCTCTCACAGAGGGAGCCTCACCGGTTCCTCCTCTCCTCCTCACAGAGGGAGCCTCACCGGTCCCTCCTCCCCACAGAGGGAGCCTCACCGGTCCCTCCTCCCCACAGAGGGAGCCTCACCGGTCCCTCCTCCCCACAGAGGAGCCTCACCGGTCCCTCCTCCCCACAGAGGGAGCCTCACCGTCCCTCCTCCCCACAAAGGGAGCCTCTCCTCTCCACAGAAGAGGCTCCCTTTGTGCCTCACCGGTCCCTCCTCCCCACAGAGGAAGCCTCTCCTCTCCACAGAGGGAGCCTCACCAGTCCCTCATCCACACAGAGGGAGCCTCACCGGTCCCTCCTTCCCCCAGAGGGAGCCTCACCGGTCCCTCCTCTCCTCCTCACAGAGGGAGCCTCACCGGTCCCTCCTCCCCACAAAGGGAGCCTCACCGGTCCCTCCCCCCCCCCCCCCCGAGGGAGCCTCACCGGTCCCTCCTCCCCACAGAGGGAGCCTCACCAGTCCCTCTTCCCACAAAGGGAGCCTCACCGGTCCCTCCTCCCCACAGAGGGAGCCTCACCGGTCCCTCCTCCCCCCAGAGGGAGCCTCAACCGGTACCTCCTCTCCACAGGAGCCTCACCGGTCCCTCCTCCCCACAGAGGGAGCCTCACCGGTACCTCCTCTCCTCCCCACAGAGGGAGCCTCACCGGTCCCTCCTCTCCTCCCCACAGAGGGAGCCTCACCAGTCCCTCCTCCCCACAGAGGGAGCTCACCGGTCCCTCCTCCCCACAAGGGAGCCTCACCGGTCCCTCCTCCCCACAGAGGGAGCATCACCGGTCCCTCCTCTCCTCCCACAGAGGGAGCCTCACCGGTCCCTCCTCTCCTCCCCACAGAGGGAGCCTCACCGGTCCCTCCTCCCCACAGAGGGAGCCTCACCGGTCCCTCCTCCCAACAAAGGGAGCCTCTCCTCTCCACAGAGGGAGCCTCACCGGTCCCTCCTCCCCACAGAGGGCGCCTCTCCTCTCCACGGAGGGAGCCTCACCGGTCCCTCCTCCCCACAGAGGGAGCCTCACCGGTCCCTCCTCCCCACAGAGGGAGCCTCACCGGTCTCTCCTCCCCCCAGAGGGAGCCTCACCGGTCCTCCTCTCCTCCTCACAGAGGGAGCCTTACCGGTCCCTCCTCTCCTCCTCACAGAGGGAGCATCACCGGTCCCTCCTCCCCACAGAGGGAGCCTCACCAGTCCCTCCTCCCCACAAAGGGAGCCTCCTCTCCACAGAGGGAGCCTCACCGGTCCCTCCTCCCCCACAGAGGGAGCCTCACCGGTCCCTCCTCCCCACAGAGGGAGCCTCACCGGTCCCCCCCCCCCCCCCAGAGGGAGCCTCACCGGTCCCCTCCTCTCCTCCTCACAGAGGGAGCCTCACCGGTCCCTCCTCTCCTCCTCACAGAGGGAGCCTCACCGGCCCACCTCCCCACAGAGGGAGCCTCACCGGTCCCTCCTCCCCACAGAGGGAGCCTCACCGGTCCCTCCTCCCCACAGAGGGAGCCTCACCGGTCCCTCCTCCCCACAGAGGGAGCCTCACCGGTCCCTCCTACCCACAAAGGGATCCTCTCCTCTCCTCTCCACAGAAGAGGCTCCCTTTGTGCCTCACCGGTCCCCTCCTCCCCACAGAGGGAGCCTCTCCTCTCCACAGAGGGAGCCTCACCAGTCCCTCATCCCCACAGAGGGAGCCTCACCGGTCCCTCCTCCCCCCAGAGGAGCCTCACCGGTCCCTCCTCTCCTCCTCACAGAGGGAACCTCAACGGTCCCTCCTCCCCACAAAGGGAGCCTCACCGGTCCCTCCTCTCTCTCTCTCTCCCCCTCTCTCTCTCCCCCCCCCCCCCCCAGAGGGAGCCTCACCGGTCCCTCCTCCCCACAGAGGGAGCCTCACCGGTCCCTCTTCCCCACAAAGGGAGCCTCTCCTCTCCACAGAGGGAGCCTCACCGGTCCCTCCTCCCCACAGAGGGAACCTCACCGGTCCCTCCTCCCCACAGAGGGAGCCTCACCGGTACCTCCTCTCCTCCCACAGAGGGAGCCTCACCGGTCCCTCCTCTCCTCCCCACAGAGGGAGCCTCACCGGTCCCTCCTCCCCCACAGAGGGAGCCTCACCGGTCCCTCCTCCCCACAAAGGGAGCCTCACCGGTCCCTCCTCCCACAGAGGGAGCATCACCGGTCCCTCCTCTCCTCCCCACAGTGGGAGCCTCACCGGTCCCTCCTCTCCTCCCCACAGAGGGAGCCTCACCGGTCCCCTCCTCCCCAGAGGGAGCCTCACCGGTCCCTCCTCCCCACAAAGGGAGCCTCTCCTCTCCACAGAGGGAGCCTCTCCTCTCCACAGAGGGAGCCTCACCGGTCCCTCCTCCCCACAGAGGGAGCCTCTACTCTCCACAGAGGAATCCTCACCGGTCCCTCCTCCCCACAGAGGGAGCCTCACCGGTCCCCTCCTCCCCACAGAGGGAGCCTCACCGGTCCCTCCTCCCCACACAGGGAGCCTCAACTGGTCCCTCCTCCCCCCAGAGGGAGCCTCACCGGTCCCTCCTCTCCTCCTCACAGAGGGAGCCTCACCGGTCCCTCCTCCCCACAGAGGGAGCCTCACCGGTCCCTCCTCCCCACAGAGGGAGCCTCGCCGGTCCCTCCTCCCCACAGAGGGAGTCTCACCGGTCCCTCCTCCCCCAGAGGGAACCTCACCGGTCCCTCCTCCCCACAGAGGGAGCCTCACCTGTCCCTCCCCCCCCCCCCCCCCAGAGGGAGCCTCACCGGTCCCTCCTCCATTCACCATCCACCCCCCCCCCCCCCCCACCACCACCACACAGAGGGAGCCTCACCGGTCCCCTCCTCCCCACAGAGGAAGCCTCACCGGTCTCTCCTCCCCCAGAGGGAGCCTCACCGGTCCCCTCCTCTCCTCCCACAGAGGGAGCCTCTCCTCCCCCACAGAGGGAGCCTCACCGGTCCCTCCTCCCCACAGAGGGAGTCTCACCGGTCCCTCCTCCCCCACAGAGGGAGCCTCACCGGTCCCTCCTCCCCGCAGAGGGAGCCTCACCGGTCCCTCCTCCCCACAGAGGGAGCCTCGCCCGGTCCCTCCTCCCCACAGAGGGAGCCTCACCGGTCCCTCCTCCCCACAGAGGGAGACTCACCGGTCCCTCCTCCCCCACAGAGGGAGCCTCACCGGTCCCTCCTCCCCACAGAGGGAGCCTCACCGGTCCCTCCTCCCCACAGAGGGAGCCTCACCGGTCCCTCCTCCCCACAGAGGGAGACTCACCGGTCCTCCTCCCCCACAGAGGGAGCCTCACCGGTCCCTCCTCCACACAGAGGGAGCCTCACCGGTCCCTCCTCCCCACAGAGGGAGCCTCACCGGTCCCTCCTCCCCACAGAGGGAGACTCGCCGGTCCCTCCTCCCCACAGAGGGAGCCTCACCGGTCCCTCCTCCCCACAGAGGGAGCATCACCGGTCCCTCCTCCCCACAGAGGGAGCCTCACCGGTCCCCTCCTCTCCTCCTCACAGAGGGAGCCTCACCAGTCCCTCCTCCCCACAGAGGGAGCCTCACCGGTCCCTCCTCCCCACAAAGGGAGGCCTCTCCTCTCCACAGAGGGAGCCTCTCCTCTCCACAGAAGGAGCCTCACCGGTCCCTCCTCCCCACAGAGGGAGCCTCTACTCTCCACAGAGGAAGCCTCACCGGTCCCTCCTCCCCACAGAGGGAGCCTCACCGGTCCCTCCTCCCCACAGAGGGAGCCTCACCGGTCCCTCCTCCCCACACAGGGAGCCTCACTGGTCCCTCCTCCCCCCCCCCCCCCCCCAGAGGGAGCCTCACCGGTCCCTCCTCCTCCTCACAGAGGGAACCTCACCGGTCCCTCCTCCCCACAGAGGGAGCCTCACCGGTCCCTCCTCCCCACAGAGGGAGCCTCGCCGGTCCTCCTCCCCACAGAGGGAGTCTCACCGGTCCCTCCTCCCCCAGAGGGAGCCTCACCGGTCCCTCCTCCCCACAGAGGGAGCCTCACCTGTCCCTCCCCCCCCCCCCCCCCCCAGAGGGAGCCTCACCGGTCCCTCCTCTCCATTCACCATCCACCCCCCCCCCCCCCCCCACCACCACCACCACAGAGGGAGCCTCACCGGTCCCTCCTCCCCACAGAGGAAGCCTCACCGGTCTCTCCTCCCCCCAGAGGGAGCCTCACCGGTCCCTCCTCTCCTCCCCACAGAGGGAGCCTCTCCTCCCCCACAGAGGGAGCCTCACCGGTCCCTCCTCCCCACAGAGGGAGCATCACCGGTCCCTCCTCCCCACAGAGGGAGCCTCACCGGTCCCTACTCCCCACAGAGGGAGCCTCACCTGTCCCTGCCCCCCCCCCCGAGGAGCCTCACCGGTCCCTCCTCCCCACAGAGGGAGCCTCACCTGTCCCTCCCCCCACAGAGGGAGCCTCACCGGTCCCTCCTCTCCATTCACCATCCACCCCCCCCCCCCCCACAGAGGAGCCTCACCGGTCCCTCCTCCCCACAGAGGGAGCCTCACCGGTCTCTCCTCCCCCCAGAGGGAGCCTCACCGGTCCCTCCTCTCCTCCCACAGAGGGAGCCTCTCCTCCCCCACAGAGGGAGCCTCACCGGTCCCCTCCTCCCCACAGAGGGAGCCTCACCGGTCCCTCCTCCCCCACAGAGGGAGCCTCACCGGTCCCTCCTCCCCACAGAGGGAGCCTCACCGGTCCCTCCTCCACACAGAGGGAGCATCACCGGTCCCTCCTCCCACAGAGGGAGCCTCACCAGTCCCTCCTCCCCACAAAGGAGACTCACCGGTCCCCTCCTCCCCCACAGAGGGAGCCTCACCGGTCCCTCCTCCCCACAGAGGGAGCCTCACCGGTCCCTCCTCCCCACAGAGGGAGCCTCACCGGTCCCTCCTCCCCACAGAGGGAGCCTCACCGGTCCCTCCTCCCCACAGAGGGAGACTCACCGGTCCCTCCTCCCCCACAGAGGGAGCCTCAACCGGTCCCTCCTCCCCACAGAGGAGCTCACCGGTCCCTCCCTCCCTCCCTCCCTCCCTCCCTCTCTCCCTTCTCTCCCTCTCTCCCTCTCTCCCTCTCCTCCCTCTCTCCCTCTCTCCCTCTCTCCCTCTCTCCCTCTCTCCCTCTCTCCCTCTCTCCCTCTCTCCCTCTCTCCCCTCTCTCCCTCTCTCCCTCTCTCCCTCTCTCCCTCTCTCCCTCTCTCACCTCCCTACCTCCTCCCTACCTCCCTACCTCCCTCCCTCCCTCCCTCTCCTCCCTCCCTCCATCCCTCCCTCCCTCCCTCCCTCCCTCCTCCCTCCCTCCCTCCCTCCCTCCCTCCCTCCCTCCCTCCCTCCCTCTCCTCCCTACCTCCCTACCTCCCTACCTCCCTACCTCCCTACCTCCCTACCTCCCTACCTC
Source organism: Chirona hameri (assembly GCA_036785665.1). Lineage (NCBI taxonomy): Eukaryota > Metazoa > Arthropoda > Thecostraca > Balanomorpha > Balanidae > Chirona > Chirona hameri. The sequence goes on from JAXIVJ010001352.1 coordinate 8,740, forward strand.
CCTACCTCCCTACCTCCCTACCTCCCTACCTCCCTACCTCCCTACCTCCCTACCTCCCTACCTCCCTACCTACCTCCCTCCCTCCTCCCTCCCTCCCCTCCCTCCCTCCCTCCCTCCCCCTCCCTCCCCCCCTCCCTCCCTCCCCCCCCAGAGGTTGCCTCACCGGCCCCTCCTCCACACAGAGGGAGCCTCACCGGTCCCTCCTCTCCTCCCCACAGAGGGAGCCTCACCGGTCCCTCCTCACCACAGAGGGAGCCTCACCGGTCCCTCCTACCCACAGAGGGAGCCTCACCGGTCCCTGCCCCCCCCCCCCCCACAGAGGGAGTCTCACCGGTCCCTCCTCCCCACAGAGGGAGTCTCACCGGTCCCTCCTCCCCACAGAGGGAGCCTCACCGGTCCCTCCTCTCCTCCCCACAGAGAGAGCCTCACCGGTCCCTCCTCCCCACAGAGGGAGCCTCACCGGTCCCTCCTCCTCACAGAGGGAGCCTCACCGGTCCCTCCTCCCCCACAGAGGGAGCCTCACCGGTCCCTCCTCTCCTCCCCACAGAGGGAGCCTCACCGGTCCCTCCTCCCCACAGAGGGAGCCTCTCCTTTCCACAGAGGGAGCTTCACCGGTCCCTCCTCCACACAGAGGGAGCCTCACCGGTCCCTCCTCCCCACAGAGGGAGCCTCTCCTCTCCACAGAGGGAGCCTCTCCTCTCCACAGAGGGAGCCTCACCGGTCCCTCCTCCACACAGAGGGAGCCTCACCGGTCCCTCCTCCCCACAGAGAGAGACTCACCGGTCCCAGCAGGCCCATGATGAGGCACAGCACGAAGACGAACATTCCGACAAAGATGCGCGTACGGATGAAGCGCCAGACGGCGCGCCGAAACGAGGCTCGCTTCAGACCGTGCCGCTTCACCTCGTCCGTCCACAGGAACTCCAGTCTGCCGGAAACAACACAGGGCCACGCAGGCTAACGTCAACCAAACAGTGCCACGCAGACTAACGTCAACCAAACAGGGCCACGCAGGCTAACGTCAACCAAACAGGGCCACGCAGGCTAACGTCAACCAAACAGGGCCACGCAGGCTAACGTCAACCAAACAGGGCCACGCAGACTAACGTCAACCAAACAGGCTAACGTTAACCAAACAGGCTAACGTCAACCAAACAGGGTCACGCAGACTAACGTCAACCAAACAGGGCCACGCAGGCTAACGTCAACCAAACAGGGTCACGCAGGCTAACGTCAACCAAACAGTGCCACGCAGACTAACGTCAACCAAACAGGGCCACGCAGGCTAACGTCAACCAAACAGGGCCACGCAGGCTAACGTCAACCAAACAGGGCCACGCAGGCTAACGTCAACCAAACAGTGCCACGCAGACTAACGTCAACCAAACAGTGCCACGCAGACTAACGTCAACCAAACAGGGCCACGCAGACTAACGTCAGCCAAACAGCGCCACGCAGGCTAACGTCAACCAAACAGGGCCACACAGACTAACGTCAACCAAACAGGGCCACGCAGACTAACGTCAGCCAAACAGGGCCACGCCGGCTAACGTCAACCAAACAGGGCCACGCAGGCTAACGTCAACCAAACAGGGCCACGCAGGCTAACGTCAACCAAACAGGGCCACGCAGGCTAACGTCAACCAAACAGAGCCACGCAGACTAACGTCAACCAGACAGGGCCACGCAGACTAACGTGTCAACCAAACAGGGCCACGCAGGCTAACGTCAACCGAACAGGGTCACGCAGGCTAACGTCAACCAAACAGGGCCACGCAGACTAACGTCAACCAAACAGGGTCATGCAGACTAACGTCAACCAAACAGGCTAACGTCAACCAGACAGGGCCACGCAGACTAACGTCAACCACACAGGACCACGCAGGCTAACGTCAACCAAACAGGGCCACGCAGGCTAACGTCAACCAAACAGGGCCACGCAGGCTAACGTCAACCGAACAGGGTCACGCAGACTAACGTCAACCAAACAGGCTAACGTCAACCAGACAGGGCCACGCAGACTAACGTCAACCACACAGGGCCACGCAGGCTAACGTCAACCAAACAGGGCCACGCAGTCAACCAAACAGGGCCACGCAGGCTAACGTCAACCAAACAGGGCCACGCAGGCTAACGTCAACCAAACAGGGCCACGCAGGCTAATGTCAACCAAACAGTGCCACGCAGGCTAACGTCAACCAAACAGGGCCACGCAGACTAACGTCAACCAAACAGGGCCACGCAGGCTAACGTCAACCAAACAGGGCCACGCAGGCTAACGTCAACCAAACAGGGCCACGCAGACTAACGTCAACCAAACAGGGCCACGCAGGCTAACGTCAACTGAACAGGGCCACGCAGGCTAACGTCAACCAAACAGGGCCACGCAGGCTAACGTCAACCAGACAGGGCCACGCAGGCTAACGTCAACCAAACAGGGCCACGCAGACTAACGTCAACCAAACAGGGCCACGCAGACTAACGTCAACCAAACAGGGCCACGCAGGCTAACGTCAACCAAACAGGGTCACGCAGGCTAACGTCAACCAAACAGGGCCACGCAGGCTAACGTCAACCAAACAGGGCCACGCAGACTAACGTCAACCAAACAGGGCCACGCAGGCTAACGTCAACTGAACAGGGCCACGCAGGCTAACGTCAACCAAACAGGGCCACGCAGGCTAACGTCAACCAGACAGGGCCACGCAGGCTAACGTCAACCAAACAGGGCCACGCAGACTAACGTCAACCAAACAGGGCCACGCAGACTAACGTCAACCAAACAGGGCCACGCAGGCTAACGTCAACCAAACAGGGTCACGCAGGCTAACGTCAACCAAACAGGGCCACGCAGGCTAACGTCAACCAAACAGGGCCACGCAGGCTAACGTCAACCAAACAGGGCCACGCAGGCTAACGTCAACCAAACAGGGCCACGCAGACTAACGTCAACCAAACAGGGCCACGCAGGCTAACGTCAACCAAACAGGGCCACGCAGACTAACTCAACCAAACAGGGCCACGCAGGCTAACGTCAACCAGACAGGGCCACGCAGGCTAACGTCAACCAAACAGGGCCACGCAGGCTAACCTCAACCAAACAGGGCCACGCAGGCTAACGTCAACCAAACAGGGCCACGCAGACTAACGTCAACCAAACAGTGCCACGCAGACTAACGTCAACCAAACAGGGCCACGCAGGCTAACGTCAACCAAACAGGGCCACGCAGACTAACGTCAACCAAACAGGGCCACGCAGGCTAACGTCAACCAAACAGGGCCACGCAGGCTAACGTCAACCAAACAGGGCCACGCAGGCTAACGTCAACCAAAAAGGGCCACGCAGGCTAACGTCAACCAAACAGGGCCACGCAGGCTAACGTCAACCAAACAGTGCCACGCAGACTAACGTCAACCAAACAGGGCCACGCAGACTAACGTCAACCAAACAGTGCCACGAAGACTAACGTCAACCAAACAGGGCCACGCAGGCTAACGTCAACCAGACAGGGCCACGCAGGCTAACGTCAACCAAACAGGCTAACGTCAACCAAACAGGGCCACGCAGTCAACCAGACAGGGCCACGCAGGCTAACGTCAACCAAACAGGGCCACGCAGACTAACGTCAACCAAACAGAGCCACGAAGGCTAACGTCAACCAATCAGGGCCACGCAGGCTAACGTCAACCAAACAGGGCCACGCAGGCCAACGTCAACTGAACAGGCTAACGTCAACCAAACAGGGTCACGCAGACTAACGTCAACCAAACAGTGTCACGCAGACTAACGTCAACCAAACAGGGCCACGCAGACTAACGTCAACCAGACAGGGCCACGCAGACTAACGTCAACCAAACAGGGCCACGCAGACTAACGTCAACCAAACAGGGCCAAGCAGACTAACGTCAACCAAACAGGGCCACGCAGACTAACGTCAACCAAACAGGGCCACGCAGACTAACGTCAACCAAACAGGGCCACGCAGGCTAACGTCAACCAAACAGGGCCACGCAGGCTAACGTCAACCAAACAGGGCCACGCAGGCTAACGTCAACCAAACAGGGCCACGCAGACTAACGTGTCAACCAAACAGGGTCACGCAGACTAACGTCAACCAAACAGGGCCACGCAGGCTAACGTCAACCAAACAGGGCCACGCAGGCTAACGTCAACCAAACAGGGCCACGCAGACTAACGTGTCAACCAAACAGGGTCACGCAGACTAACGTCAACCAAACAGGGCCACGCAGGCTAACGTCAACCAAACAGGGCCACGCAGGCTAACGTCAACCAAACAGGGCCACGCAGGCTAACGTCAACCAAACAGGGCCACGCAGGCTAACGTCAACCAAACAGGGCCACGCAGGCTAACGTCAACCGAACAGGGTCACGCAGACTAACGTGTCAACCAAACAGGGCCACGCAGACTAACGTGTCAACCAAACAGGGCCACGCAGGCTAACGTCAACCAAACAGGGCCACGCAGGCTAACGTCAACCAGACAGAGCCACGCAGGCTAACGTCAACCCAACAGGGCCACGCAGGCTAACGTCAACCAAACAGGGCCACGCAGGCTAACGTCAACCAAACAGGGTCACGCAGGCTAACGTCAACCAAACAGGGCCACGCAGGCTAACGTCAACCAAACAGGGCCACGCAGGCTAACGTCAACCAAACAGGGCCACGCAGACTAACGTGTCAACCAAACAGGGTCACGCAGACTAACGTCAACCAAACAGGCTAACGTCAACCAGACAGGGCCACGCAGACTAACGTCAACCACACAGGGCCACGCAGGCTAACGTCAACCAAACAGGGCCACGCAGGCTAACGTCAACCAAACAGGGCCACGCAGACTAACGTCAACCAAACAGGCTAACGTCAACCAGACAGGGTCACGCAGGCTAACGTCAACCAAACAGGGCCACGCAGGCTAACGTCAACCAAACAGGGCCACGCAGACTAACGTCAACCAAACAGGCTAACGTCAACCAAACAGGGCCACGCAGACTAACGTCAACCAAACAGGGCCACGCAGACTAACGTCAACCAAACAGGGTCACGCAGACTAACGTCAACCAAACAGGGCCACGCAGACTAACGTGTCAACCAAACAGGGTCACGCAGACTAACGTCAACCAAACAGGCTAACGTCAACCAGACAGGGCCACGCAGACTAACGTCAACCAAACAGGGCCACGCAGACTAACGTCAACAAAACAGGCTAACGTCAACCAAACAGGGCCACGCAGACTAACGTCAACCAAACAGGGCCACGCAGACTAACGTCAACCAAACAGGGCCACGCAGGCTAACGTCAACCAAACAGGCCAACGTCAACCAAACAGGGCCACGGAGGCTAACGTCAACCAAACAGGGCCACGCAGGCTAACGTCAACCAGACAGGGCCACGCAGACTAACGTCAACCAAACAGGCTAACGTCAACCAAACAGGGCCACGGAGGCTAACGTCAACCAAACAGGGCCACGCAGGCTAACGTCAACCAAACAGTGTCACGCAGGCTAACGTCAACCAAACAGGGCCACGCAGACTAACGTCAACCGAACAGGCTAACGTCAACCAAACAGGGCCACGCAGGCTAACGTCAACCAAACAGAGCCACGCAGGCTAACGTCAACCAAACAGGGCCACGCAGGCTAACGTCAACCAAACAGGGCCACGCAGGCTAACGTCAACCAGACAGGGCCACGCAGACTAACGTCAACCAAACAGGCTAACGTCAACCAAACAGGGCCACGCAGGCTAACGTCAACCAAACAGGGCCACGCAGGCTAACGTCAACCAGACAGGGCCACGCAGGCTAACGTCAACCAAACAGGGCCACGCAGGCTAACGTCAACCAAACAGTGTCACGCAGGCTAACGTCAACTGAACAGGCTAACGTCAACCAAACAGGGCCACGCAGGCTAACGTCAACCAAACAGGGCCACGCAGGCTAACGTCAACCGAACAAGGCCACGCAGGCTAACGTCAACCAAACAGGGCCACGCAGGCTAACGTCAACCAAACAGGGCCACGCAGGCTAACGTCAACCAAACAGGACCACGCAGGCTAACGTCAACCAAACAGTGCCACGCAGACTAACGTCAACCAAACAGGGCCACGCAGGCTAACGTCAACCAAACAGTGCCACGCAGACTAACGTCAACCAAACAGGGCCACGCAGACTAACGTGTCAACCAAACAGGCTAACGTCAACCAAACAGGGCCACGCAGGCTAACGTCAACCAAACAGGGCCACGCAGACTAACGTCAACCAAACAGGGCCACGCAGGCTAACGTCAACCAAACAGGGCCACGCAGGCTAACGTCAACCAGACAGGGCCACGCAGGCTAACGTCAACCAAACAGGGCCACGCAGGCTAACGTCAACCAAACAGTGCCACGCAGACTAACGTCAACCAAACAGGGCCACGCAGGCTAACGTCAACCAAACAGGGCCACGCAGACTAACGTCAACCACACAGGGCCACGCAGACTAACGTGTCAACCAAACAGGGTCACGCAGACTAACGTCAACCAAACAGGCTAACGTCAACCAAACAGGGCCACGCAGACTAACGTCAACCAAACAGGGCCACGCAGACTAACGTGTCAACCAAACAGGGTCACGCAGGCTAACGACAACCAAACAGGGCCACGCAGGCTAACGTCAACCAAACAGAGCCACGCAGACTAACGTCAACCAAACAGGGCCACGCAGGCTAACGTCAACCAAACAGGGCCACGCAGGCTAACGTCAACCAAACAGGGCCACGCAGGCTAACGTCAACCAAACAGGGCCACGCAGACTAACGTCAACCAAACAGGGCCACGCAGGCTAACGTCAACCAAACAGGGCCACGCAGACTAACGTGTCAACCAAACAGGGTCACGCAGGCTAACGTCAACCAAACAGGGCCACGCAGACTAACGTCAACCAAACAGGGTCACGCAGGCTAACGTCAACCAAACAGGGCCACGCAGGCTAACGTCAACCAAACAGGGCCACGCAGGCTAACGTCAACCAAACAGGGCCACGCAGACTAACGTCAACCAAACAGGGCCACGCAGGCTAACGTCAACCAAAGAGGGCCACGCAGACTAACGTCAACCAAACAGGGCCACGCAGGCTAACGTCAACCAAACAGGGCCACGCAGGCTAACGTCAACCAAACAGGGCCACGCAGGCTAACGTCAACCAAACAGGGCCACGCAGGCTAACGTCTCAAAAACAGGGCCACGCAGACTAACGTCAACCAAACAGGGCCACGCAGGCTAACGTCAACCAAACAGGGCCACGCAGACTAACGTCAACCAAACAGGGCCACGCAGGCTAACGTCAACCAAACAGGGTCACGCAGGCTAACGTCAACCAAACAGGCTAACGTCAACCAAACAGGGCCACGCAGGCTAACGTCAACCAAACAGGGCCACGCAGACTAACGTCAACCAAACAGGGCCACGCAGGCTAACGTCAACCAAACAGGGCCACGCAGACTAACGTCAACCAAACAGGGCCACGCAGGCTAACGTCAACCAAACAGGCTAACGTCAACCAAACAGGGCCACGGAGTCTAACGTCAACCAAACAGGGCCACGCAGACTAACGTCAACCAAACAGGCTAACGTCAACCAAACAGGGCCACGCAGGCTAACGTCAACCAAACAGGGCCACGCAGACTAACGTCAACCAAACAGGCTAACGTCAACCAAACAGGGCCACGCAGGCTAACGTCAACCAAACAGGGCCACGCAGACTAACGTCAACCAAACAGGGCCACGCAGGCTAACGTCAACCAAACAGGGCCACGCAGGCTAACGTCAACCAAACAGGGCCACGCAGACTAACGTCAACCAAACAGGGCCACGCAGACTAACGTCAACCAAACAGGGCCACGCAGGCTAACGTCAACCAAACAGGCTAACGTCAACCAAACAGGGCCACGGAGTCTAACGTCAACCAAACAGGGCCACGCAGGCTAACGTCAACCAAACAGGGCCACGGAGGCTAACGTCAACCAAACAGTGCCACGCAGGCTAACGTCAACCAAACAGGGCCACCCCGGCTAACGTCAACTGAGTTCACCTTATTCCAGCTTGCCAAGAAAAAGGAAGATAATGACCGTCAAATGAGTCCATTCGAAACTCCAGTATGCCACAAAACGGACGAATATAGGCTATTGACAACTGAGTCCGTAATTCCGGCGTGTAGGGAAACACAAACACCAGGCTGACTGCAGTCAGCTGACACTGCTTATCTATCGTGTCCACATCGACTCTGACTCACAAAACACGACTGCGCCGACGCACAACCAGCGGCACAATTGGGGAATGGATCGAGAAGTCAGTCAGTCTGGCAGCAAAGCATTGGCACACCAATATGATATTGAATATGTAGTGAAGTTCAAAGTGTGGACGACACGACAAGGTGCCTATTTGAGATGTGCCTAGCTTATCTCGTTCCACAGATGTGGACAACACGACAAGGTGCCTATTTGAGATGTTTCTAGTTTATCTTGTTCCAGAGATGTGGACGACACGACAAGGTGCCTATTTGAGATGTTCCTAGCTTATCTCGTTCCACAGATGTGTGGTCAGTAGCGGGAGCCTGTGGATCATGGCCTGCCGTCGGTGTACGAAGCCGCTGTACCAGTGTCCTGTCATAATATTCGAGAATATATCCGTATATACCGTAACACCGGCGACAGGTCGCCATGCTCTCACCTCCTGGCGTTGTACTCGCAGCTCTCCAGTGGCGAGATGCGCGGCAGGTCGTCCACCTTGAGACCCTTCTTGTAGGCCCGCCACATGATGCCGGTCATCCAGGAGAACGTGATGAGCGACACCATGCCCACCTTGTCGACGGGCATCGCCGCCTTCTCACTGTGGACACGGCAGACGACGCTCACCGTGGTACGACCGCCGGCCGAGGGGCAGTACCGGGCATTCGGGAAAGAAGGAACAGGGACACATCGCGGAGTTGTGATAGGCTGTTTCCAGAGATTCAGAGTCGGAGTCGTAATCTGAGTCGGAGTAAGAGTCGGAGTCGGAGTAAAAGTCGGGAGTTGAGAGTTGAGAGTCGGGAGTCGGGAGTCGGGAGTCGGGAGTCGGGAGTCGGGAGTCGGGAGTCGGGAGTCGGGAGTCGGGAGTCGGGAGTCGGGAGTCGGGAGTCGGGAGTCGGGAGTTGAGAGTCGAGAGTCGGGAGTCGGGAGTCGGGAGTTGAGAGTCGGGAGTCGGGAGTTGAGAGTCGGGAGTTGAGAGTCGGGAGTCGGGAGTCGGGAGTCGGGAGTCGGGAGTTGAGAGTCGAGAGTCGGGAGTCGGGAGTTGAGAGTCGGGAGTTGAGAGTCGGGAGTCGGGAGTCGGGAGTCGGGAGTCGGGAGTCGGGAGTAGGGAGTTGAGAGTCGGGAGTCGGGAGTCGAGTCTCGGGAGTCGGGAGTCGGGAGTCGGGAGTTGAGAGTTGAGAGTCGGGAGTCGAGAGTCGGGAGTCGGGAGTCGAGAGTCGGGAGTCGGGAGTCGAGAGTCGGGAGTCGAGAGTCGAGTCTCGGGAGTCTCGAGTCGGGAGTCGGGAGTCGGGAGTCGAGAGTTGAGAGTCGGGAGTCGGGAGTCTCGGGAGTCTCGAGAGTCTCGGGAGTCTCGGGAGTCTCGGGAGTCGGGAGTCGATAATCGAGAATCGAGAGTCGAGAGTCGGGAGTTTCTGGAGTCGGGAGTCTCGGGAGTCGGGAGTCTCGGGAGTCGGGAGTCGTGAGTCGAGAGTCGAGAGTCGAGAGTCGAGAGTTGGGAGTCGAGAGTCGGGAGTCTCGAGAGTCGGGAGTCGAGAGTTGCGGTTGGAATCAGAGTCGACTCCACAAGTCACCCAAGCCCTGTCCGAGTCTGAGTCTGAGTCGGCGTTGGAGTCGGTTCCTCAGTCCGATCCAGGGCGGCCAGGAGTCAGAGTCAGAGTCAGAGTCAGAGTCAGAGTCAGAGTCAGGGTCAGAGTCAGAGTCAGAGTCAGAGTCAGAGTCAGAGTCAGAGCCAGAGTCCTGATGTGGTTCCGGCGTCAGTGTATGGATGGATGCCGACTCAGGTCTCGTCAGGTTACAAGCTTCAATACCGTCATACCCACCACCAGCGGTAAACTATGACGTAGCGTTAATGTATCGTGGTCCTCATCTTTGGAATCGGGTGTTTACCTGTTCATCACTTCTCAGCACATACTACATAGCCGGGACATTCTCAGACGGAGCGAAATGGGTGGGCCTCGCATCGTGTACAACAACAACAAACCTCGGGAGTAGCGCTCGCGTCTGACACAAGTAAAATAAACGATAACACCACCACGACGGGGGACTATGAGCGAATCGGGTCGTGCAGCGTAGCGTGTCATGTCAAATGCATAACGACTGGAGGGTGCGGAGCGGGATACCTCGGTGCAAGCCATTCGATGCTGGTCTGGCAGCTTCCTATCAAGAGGTGTCAGCAATAAGTGCAACGTTTTCCGACACAAATAATATGTCACACCATGCCACCAAACTTACAAATACGACATGAACATACAAACAAATGGGCTACATATAAATGGCTATGAGAGGTAACAAAGAAAACTTACAACTTTATGACTAGGTATATTAAAGTTATAAAATTACTTGTCAGTTACTAGCTAGTCGTTTTCTTACTTTGTATCAAATTATCGCCTCTTACTCAAATATTCAGTCTTAGTCTTATATATCACGGAATGTTGAGACTACAAAGGACTGCAGATCCAAATAAATTTAACTTGGAGTTCAGCGAGTTATTCATCAAATACAGGGACATAATGGACTTATTTTCAGTGTGAATTAAGTCTTGCTTTAAACGCATTCAGCGATGGACCAGATACTACTTCGGATGGAAGGCTGTTCCAACCGTTCACTGGCCTCACTGTCAGAAAGTGTCTCCCGGCTAGTTTTTTATATCTAGGCCTATGCTGCTTCAGATGATGGTGTTTTGGGTTTCTCTTCATCGACGGCTGGAGTTGGATTTGTTGGGCATCGATGGTTCCGCTCATTATGTGGAAGATCATGTGATATGTGGAAGATCATGTGATATGTGGAAGATCATGTGATATGTGGAAGATCATGTGATATGTGGAAGATCATGTGATATGTGGAAGATCATGTGATTTGTGGAAGATCATGTGATATGAGGAAGATCATGTGATATGTGGAAGATCATGTAATATGTGGAAGATCATGTGATACGTGGAAGATCATGTGATTTGTGGAAGATCATGTGATATGTGGAAGATCATGTGATATGTGGAAGATCATGTAATATGTGGAAGATCATGTGATATGTGGAAGATCATGTGATATGTGGAAGATCATGTGATATGTGGAAGATCATGTGATATGTGGAAGATCATGTGATATGTGGAAGATCATGTGATATGTGGAAGATCATGTGATATGTGGAAGATCATGTGATATGTGGAAGATCATGTGATATGTGGAAGATCATGTGATATGTGGAAGATCATGTGATATGTGGAAGATCATGTGATATGTGGAAGATCATGTGATATGTGGAAGATCATGTGATATGTGGAAGATCATGTGATATGTGGAAGATCATGTGATATGTGGAAGATCATGTGATATGTGGAAGATCATGTGATATGTGGAAGATCATGTGATATGTGGAAGATCATGTGATATGTGGAAGATCATGTGATATGTGGAAGATCATGTGATATGTCAAATCAGATGAATACACATCAAAACTCGTTATTAGTATCAATCTTCATAACAGATTTGACGAGTAAACCGAAAATTCCAAACGAAATCATTAAACGACTCGTACCGATAAGTAATTTTATACCATTAATTTAATAATGGCTTTGACGAGTAAACCGAAAATTCCAAACAAAATAAGAAAATGACTAGTACTGATAAGTAACTTTATACCACAAATTGCTTTGAACCACAAAATGATTGTGGTATATCATGGTATACCACATCATGATAGGGCAGCATGGAACTACTGTACATGCAGTAGCAACTCCTTTCTGAAGAAAAAAACTAATCTCAGTTGAACTGACAGTTGTATTGTCAATTGTCAGTTCAGTTGTTTCAGTTTGTAATTACAGCCACAGTTTTTTTTTATAAATTTAGTCCGAATGGTTTTGTATCGATGGATTTCCGAGGTCAGGACCCACGCTAAGCAGAGCTTGTTGCGCAGGTCCTGACCTCACCACCCGATCGCGCAATTCCTGTTGGCCGGCAGAATTTAGAGACGAAAGTTTTACGTGCCCGACATACCTGGACACGGTCCGCCCCGCTCACTGACGTCACCTGACCTTGAGTGCGACCGCTGCCACCGGCCGCAGGCCACCCCAGTCAGGAGCAAATAGCGAGCGCCGAAGCGACTCAAACCCGGGCTGCCACTACCGGGATAGGTCAGAAGTCCAGCGCTCTCCCACTGAGCTACAGGGGCGGACAGTTATCAGCTTCAACTACATGTTTAGACAGCTATGGTCCGCAGCAGCATAGCCAAGTGTTCCCTATGATGACACTTGACAGTGATTATTCTATTTACTACGACCTGATCCTAGGATACAAGGATCATAGGTGATGGTGCAGGCAGTGGAAAAATGATCTGAGCCTTTAACTCTGGCCGGCCTGGTGGCATACTTACACCTTGGTCTTCCTGACAGGTATGAGCTGGCGCATGGCAGCCGAGTAGCGGCTGTAGCCCATGCCAGGCTTGTAGGAGACTTCACACGGCTGGTACACATCATCGTGAGAGATGGCATCCTCCATGGTATCCCACACCTGCCCCACAGTCAACACAACTCTGATCAGATCAGGCAAACCAGCGAACGGCAGAATGGCGTGAGAGATGGCATCCTCCATGGTATCCCACACCTGCCCCACAAGTCAACACAACTCTGATTAGATCAGGCAAACCAGCGAACGGCAGAATGGCGTGAGAGATGGCATCTTCCATGGTATCCCACACCTGCCCCACAAGTCAGCACAACTCTGATCAGATCAGGCAAACCAGCGAACGGCAGAATGGCGTGAGAGATGGCATCCTCCATGGTATCCCACACCTGCCCCACAAGTCAACACAACTCTGATCAGATCAGGCAAACCAGCGAACGGCAGAATGGCGTGAGAGATGGCATCTTCCATGGTATCCCACACCTGCCCCACAAGCCAACACAGCTCTGATCAGATCAGGCAAACCAGCGAACGGCAGAATGGCGTGAGAGATGGCATCCTCCATGGTATCCCACACCTGCCCCACAAGTCAACACAACTCTGATTAGATCAGGCAAACCAGCGAACGGCAGTGTGGCTGGGTGGGGCAACAGGGCAAAAACAATGACAGAGATAGGAACATGGATGGGGACAATGTAAGGGAAGATCACAGCACAAAAGGTGGGTTGGTGTGGGTCAGGGGGTGGTCTGACAGGTTAATGACATTCTATCCAGTTTTACACAAGGATGATAAGAGCATACCATGCTAAACATTTTAATAAGATCCAGTCCAGAAGCTTGCAACACCAAACATTTTATCCTGGCAGTTGCAGGAATCTGTATTGTTAAAATTTGTGTGCAAAATCTTATTGTTCAGAGATATTGTTCAGCAAAGCAATAATTCCTGTGAATATATCCCACTTGAGGCAAATGCCTGTGACTGGCCAGGCTTTCCTAGACATCTTAGGTTCAGTCCTTGGATGCCAGGATGCAGGAAGCATAAAGGCCACTGTACCTCATGACCCCAGTCATATCAAATTATTTGCATAATACTTGCATCTCACATACCTAGTTTTCATGTGTGAGACATAAAGACATAAAGACATAAAAGAAAAGTGCAACAAAGAGCCTCTTGGGCCCATCCGAGGTTGCACCCCACCCCACCCACCCCCCCCCCCCCCCCCCCCTCCACCAGTCTCACCCCTTCAAATCACCTTACTCTACCTGCATAAAAGAAGGCTAATCCCACGAGTATTTATGAACTAATCCCTTCTCTGTAAAGTATTTATCTAATCTAATTTTGAAGGAAGCAAGTGTCACTGCATCAGCGACATCCCCTGGTAGCATATTCCAATGTCCTACAACCCTTCTACTGAAAAATTACTGTCGTGGCCTAGTCCTACTTTGTTTCATAATGAGTTTATGCTGATGACCTCTACCTCGATTTTCCCTATTGAACTCAAACATACCCTTTAAATATCCAGAATGCTGACTATTTACAAATTTGAAGACTTCAATTAGATCTCCTCTTAGCCTTCTATATCTAAGTGAAAACATACCCAATTTCTTTAATCTATCTTCATAAGGTAAACTACCAAGACAATTAACCATTTTTGTTGCCCTTTTTTGAACTCTTTCTAACAACCAGCAATCTTTCTCATATGTTGGAGACCAGGCTTGTACACAATACTCCAAATGTGGTCTAACGTATGCACAATACAGTTTTGTTATTACCTTTTCACTCTTGTAGGAAACATTTCTGTTAATGGCCCTAGCATTCTAAGTGCCTTTTTCCTAGCTTCTACAACCTGGTCTGACGCTGATAGTCTATTGTTTACCACGACACCTAAATCTCTTTCCTTTTCAATCTGCTCCATTTTCTGCCCACCCATTTCATACCTATGTTTACTGCTAACCCGTCCAGCGTGCATAATCTTACATTTACTCAAATTGAACCCACCAGCTACTAAACCTGAACCTTAAGCCTTGTCAACTCAGAATTTACCATTTGTTCAGCCTGAAGGACTCCACTGGATATTTACTACTAAGGGGCTGTTCCAGCACCCTCAACCAGAAGATTTTTAATTCTGCCAGATTAGGCACAGTGGAACGGAGCAGGGAACGGACAGCTGATATTTTCAATGTAACCAGCATGGACAGCACACTACTAATGCATGACAGAGTGCTTTGCTCAACTGGTTGAGGTGGGTGTAGGCAGTACACAACCAATTTTAGTTAAGGCACAGGAACAACTGGTGGATAAAATGAAGCCTCAACCTTAAAAGGATGAGGGTGCTGGAACAGCCCCTTATGGAGCTCTGGCAAGGATGATACTGGAAAACTGATGAAAAACTTGATGACACTAGCATGATGACTTGACAATCAAACAAATCAGGACCTAAATTAATTTTCAGTGGTTTATATAGCCTTGGCAGTGACCACAATCTACATCACATCAGAGGGAAGTTTGCCATCCATGGTTCCATGGTCATGTCATCCCTTCTGACACAGATTGGTAAAACACACATTTTACAAATGGGTAGCCAGTAGGTATGCATAGGGTATGTTCCTGTGGCGCCTCCCAGTAGAATTTTAGAGCAGCTTGGAGCAGCCCAGAGCAGCTGTGTGGGAGCCACTACAGGAATGCTTGGAGGCATTTAGAGGAAGTATCAGCTGTTTGTGTCCAAGGTTGGGTATCTGTTGACATTAACAAATGTATCAGCTGCACCATAAACATACTCCTCGGATCTCCTCTGGTTATCCCACCTCAATTTTGGGAGCAAGTTGGACAGTTTAGAGGAGGTTTCTGGTGAGCTTGGAGGAACTTGGAGCAGATTGGAGCAGCCACAGAACCGACCAGAGGAGCTTGGAGGAGGTTAGAGCTAGGCAGTTGGAGCCAGTTTTAGGTGCTACAGGAACAGACTCATAATCAGGGGCATCACAGCCCAGTCTGCAAAACGTGTCAGGTTGAAACCTGATTTTGATGACAAGATTTTGTTGGGACAGGGTTGGCACCAACACATCAAAATTGGGGCAGCCTTTGGAAATTCAGGGCAGCTTTTGAAATTTGGGGGTAATGGCAAGATTATTTGGGGCAACTCACACCATTTGGAACCAATTTACACTAGATAAAATGTGATTCTGCTGACAGTTGGAGGTGCCATGTGAACAGACTCATAATCAGGGGCATCACAGCCCAGTCTGCAAAACATGGCAGGTTTCAACAAGATATACCCCCCCCCCCGATCTCATTGAAACCTGCCCCCCGGTCAACACCCTTTGGCTGAGGAGCTAAATTTTATCAGGTGAATCCTGCCCCAAAAGGGGCAGGATTTGGGCTGCCCCAAAGCCCCAAATATCTTGTTAATGTTCCTGCCATGATTCACAGACTAGATCACAGCTGGGGGTATCAGTAGGGGGGGGGCTGGGCCCCAGGAATCAGGATTCTTTCACTCCCCCTGATTAGCAAAATTTTAACATAAGCCCTATGGGAGTTGGGTGGGTGTGGGGGCAAACACCTGGCTGAAGAAGAAAAAATGTGGCAACGCCCTTTCACATAACGCTGGAAACCTTTGAAGGCCATTACAACATACCTATAGGCCGTGTCGGCCGATAAAACTTGCTAACAACAGGGTAAATTGTCACAACTTGAACAGACTTCACACTCTTGCACCAATCAACATCAATCACATGGTATTGCCAGTGCCCGTCGCGTTGAAACTCCTCGACCGATGACCTACAAGACACCTCCGCCCTGACGTCGACCGCGTCCAAAGACTACAAGTTTTTATCAAGTTTTTATCTACCGCGTGGACTACAAGATGAGGAGCGCCATGGACCAACCGCCTCAATCAACACAGCCCATCCCCCTTGTCATGATGGACTGCTGCAGTGTTACCGCAGCGGTCCAACCCCATTTCCCAAGATTCAGGTAAAAATCTCCCAATTTGTGGCATATTTCCCAAGTTCAATGGATTTAAGTGTAAAAACGGTACGTAACGTAGGCTTAAATATAAGTGGTGCATCGCTTAGGCATGCTTTCCAACGCATCCTTGTAAGAATATATCGTTCTTAAGCCTTAATTAATTTAAATTAAAATAGCAAACCCCTTATCTAATTATTTTGGACATAATATAGAACTAGCAATCCGGTTACCAGTATGATGAAACGGTGGAAAAATAATATTGGGACCCAAATCAAAATCCAGTACCGCTAGCCAATAACGGTGGCATTCGGGATTGAAGTCATCCCATAATAATCCATCCCACTTGATACACAGAGTATAATTTAACCACCACCTACCCGGCGACGAAGCTAGTATAGGTATCCACCTAGAAGAGTATCCACGCAAATACTCCGGCCTTATACAAGCCGACGCTGGCTATCTTCGCCTAGGGCGACCACCAATGAATATATGCTGTGTCAACAAAAGACGATAAGCGCAATCCTAACTAGGTACATAGGCGTACCCAAGGGGGGACGGGGCAATTGCCTCCCCCCCCCTGAAGGTCCGTACGTGCCCCCTTGATCGTATGTGCCCCCTTTGGAAATAGGGCCCAAAGGGCCCTATTTCCAAAGATGCTCCATTTTTTTAAAATATTGAAAATATGTCCCTCTAAAATATAGTGGGCCAAATCCGGTGAGTTTGTTTTGGTGGGGGCTGATCAAAAATTGCCCCCTCCTGGAGTGAATGGTCTGGGTACGCCACTGACTAGGTACACACAGGGGCGTAGCCAAAGGGGGGGGGCAAACGGGGCAATTGCCCCCTGAAGGTCCGTATACGTGCCCTCTTTGGTCGAAAAATTAATGATTTTTCTTCTTCTTTTTCAAGACAAAATGTAGAAAATATGCCCCTCTAAGGATATAGTGGGCCAAATCCGGTGAGTTTTTTTTTGGTGGGGGTACCTTATGCCCCCCCCCCCGCCCTGGAGTGAATCCTGCCTACCGCGGCCTACGCCACTGGGTACATATATCAAGAACTTTATGAACTAAGCCAAACAGTTAAAGATTTAATGGCAAATAGTCGCATTCAATCAAAACTTAACAAAATTGTATATCAAAATAACGTCTTAGGTACCTTTTGGGGGGTCAGCAAGATACAAATAAGTTTGTTGAAGTTGGATAATTTCCCAAGATTGAAGACCAAGTCCGAATCCGAAGATCCCAAGATTGGAGCTCATTTCCCAAGATATTGGGAAATGTCCCAAGGTGTGGTAATACTATTCCCGTGCTATACCAACGTCAGCATTGCGCCAATCAGCAGCAACAGGCAACAGGACGTCAGCTGACTGAGCTGAGCTAGTTCACTTTATACCCAAGAGATGCCAGCACTGACAAGACATCTTTCAGGCAAGTGCTGCCACCTAACAGCACTTTCGGAAGGTATCGGAGAGACGTGGAAAACAAAATTTTATCCTGCTAGGTGGCAGTGCTGTGCATGGCGACGCTGGGGCGAGTACTGGTTGGTTTCTTTTAGGCTGTTGAATAAGCCGATTCTTCGAACCAAGGTAATTTGAAACCTATTGTAACTTAAACTTTGTTGAAAGGTGTCCGGGTACATGTTCTTACGGTTAATATTCTTCACTTTGTTTCAAAATCATGGCGGTCGTTCCTGTCACAAACGTTGTAATTTCTTGAATTTATGTCCGATGGTATGCTTTATTTTAATGGTTCCCGGTAGTTATCTGCCTTTCACTTTCTAATATAATTGGAATCGTTTTAAACAGCGCATCTACGCCCAAACGGTGGCGGGTCAATGCGAGCGTCAGTTCCGCGTCGTTCAATCGTGCCGACTGCGGCCAAAATGGCGCTCGTCGAATCCCGCATGTTTACATTACGCTGCATTGGTTACGGCATTGTATCGAGTTTATACGCCTGTCTTGTAATCAAATGAACTGAAATCTGACACTTCAGATGGATCTATCCATGGATTTCAATAACGTCATTGTAAGCAGTTTTCACAGGGCCAGATTAAATGCAGTATGCTGAGACGTGATGGGTAAAGGTCAAATCCCTGGACACATCAAAATACCAAACTTTTCCTGCTTTAGCAGTGTATTGGTGCTTTGGTGCATCACTATTGTCTACACTACTAGTAGCATGAAATGTCTGGTATTTTTGAAGTGTCCATTATTACAGCCATTTAACATAAACCCAGTTGAAAATACATGGTTCATATCTGTTTGTATTATATTAATGCAAGTATACATCATTTGTTTCCATTTTTCTTATGAATTGTCAGCTAAGTCTCTAAATAACAAGACGAAGATTGAACAGATCTTAGAGCCGGACTTATAACTTATACTTCTGTTTGGCTTGTCACAATTTCCTTCTAGTTAACGTGAACATTTGAATATGATGTACACAGACTGGTTGTTGATTTGACTCTGATTGAATCGATTGGAATCGTTAAATCAAAATCCTTTGAATCAAAGAAGAATTGATTCAACACCATATTTTTTGTATTCATGGATCATGATTGAATTAAACCTGCATAGAAACAAGGCTGATTGAATCAAAAAGACTGCAATGCTATTTCAATGGTAAGTCAAACGTGATTTGATCAAAAAATGGCTTGATTCTTTGAATCGGAAAGAATAATTTCTCAAAATGGTTATCCATGAATCAAATGGTGACTGAATCATTCATATTCCAAAATGAATCATGATTGAATCCTTCCAAAAAAGGTGAATCAATAACCAGTCTGCATGTACAGCACATTTGGTGCTCCATTGCTATCCATTTTCTGCAGGAATATATTTCAATTGTTTGACATTTTATTTATATCATCACTTTTCCATAGGCATGAATTTTAAGTGCAAACTTTTGCCTTTTTCTTTATCTGAAATGGATAAAGGATGAGATTTATTTAAATGGATGAAGACAGCTTTTTTGACAAGGGAGATGAGTGCAAAAGTTTTTTTTTAATGTGTTGTATCATGCATCCTTTTGTCATATATTGTCTACTCTGACTCCCCACCATGAGCTAAGCTTAATCTAGAAACTTAAGTTTCTAGCTGAAGTCATCACATTGATTCTCAGAAATTACCTGCCTCTTTTGTTATACCACAGAGGTTCTATGTTGCATTTGTTTTTATTGATGTTATGCAGGCATGTAGTCAAATTATGACTATGCATTGCATATTGATACTTTGGGTTGTTTCCTTTTGGTGAACATATTTGTATTAACTAAGTTAAATATGTTATTTGTAACCTCAATTATATGACAGCTATTTATTATATGTGGATCATAAAGTACCTGTGTTGATTATACATTATCAAATATCAATGACAGGCAGTTTTATTATTTGGATGCATATTGCAAGGCACAAGCTATTGTTCCTCTCTTCCATGTGTTTGAGGCTTTCTGTCTGCCTGCAGAGCTGGTGTCCACAGAAGCGATGGAAGTGGAACCTGCTGGTGCTGCTGATCAACTCGGGGAGATTCAGCCAACCAAGGTATGTGCAAATGGAATCATACAACAGCTGGGTTGTAGTATTTGTGTCCTATAGACATGCTCCCAATGGACTCCGTGTAAATGATATGGTCAAGCATTGCTATTTGTATTGCACTACAACCAGACACTACATTGGCAACGTATTGGTGTCAATTACATTAGATGGGCCATGCACTACAACCAGACGCTACATTGCACTACAACCAGACGCTACATTGGCAATGTATTGGTGTCAATTACATTAGATGGGCCATGGTACTATGTATGCTACTATGTGTGACTCCTGCCAGCCACTATCATTCTCATTTTGCTTAAATATTGTATTTGTGTTTTAGGAAATGGGGGCTTCAGATTATGTATCCAATCCTGCTGGGGATGTTACATTAGAGCCTCCTCAGAATCCTGCAGGCCAGGAGCCAGCTCAGGCCACTGATGAGAGCACTGTGACCACTACTCCAATGGAGCAAGACCCACAGCCTGACAGTGAGGAACAAGTAGCCGCAGAGCAGGCGCCTGTCTCCCAGAACCCGGAGCCTCAGTCTGAGAGCCAGTCGCCGTCGCCAGCCGCCTCTTATCTGACCCCGGCCAAACACACGGAGCCGGTCATCGAGCCGGACGGGCCCCTGGCGGCCCCGCCCGTGCAGGACCCCGCTCAGACTCTGGCCGAGTCCGTCCTTGGGCAGCCGGTCGGAGCCGCGGAGGAGACGGCGCCGGTACCGCCGCCGGAGCCGGTACCGCTGATCCCGCTGGACCGTGCCGAGATGATCAACTCGATGCTGGCCGGCCGGCGCCCCGCGGTGGCCATCTGCCGGCCGCCGGCTAAACTGCAGCTGCCGCTGCCGCGCGAGGGCTTCATGTGCGACCAGTGCGGCGAAAGGTGAGTCTGCCGCCGCGCGCGGGTAACGCAGCCCGACGAAGCGCGTCACTCAATAGGACCCCGTCATGCAGTCATCCGTCTTGTTCTTATAAGTGTCAGGCTTTGCTGCCAACACTAACTCCATCGGAAATGTGTGCTTTTAATTTTGGTACTCTGCCTGCTGCCCATACTGTATGTGCACTTGCACCATTTTGTGTTAAACTTGTATTATAATACATGCGGACCCCGTACTGGTTATGCCACTGATATTATATATTCATACTCGAAAGGTGAGGTTTAAGCATTGTATTTGAACTGGTCAAAAGTCTGCATTGCAGGGCTGTGTTTCGCATTCACTGATCACAGTTTTTGGGTAGTTTGTTGTCTACCTGATTGTAAGAATGTCTCGGTTTGAGCAGGTCTAGCGCTGTAGTAAGCATTCCATGCTAGCTGCGAGACGGATCCGCGCTTCTTGGAGTTCATCTCACCCTAGGCTAGTGCCAAATATGCAAGATAGGTACGAGATTAACCCGTACGTGTTATATGTTGGAATAAAGAGGTTCAAGTTTGGCAAATGGAATATATGCAATTATATTTGAACTTATATAGCGCCAGAGTTAAGATGTTATCTTACAGTGAATGAATGTTGCTTCTTTTCTTGCTTTGAGAATGCTACAGCAAGTGCACATATTGTTATATGACCTAACACAATACATATTCAATGCCTGAAGTAGGCATGTAGTGGTCTTTGCCTGCTCAAGCAAAACATGCTTTGACATTTGTGTAAGGACTACTTATCTCTTGTATGGTCACATGGTGCACAGCCCGATTAACCCGCGCCGCGCCGGTGCTCGGCGCCACCTTCGCCGTGACGGGGGGGGGGGGGAGGGGGAGTCTGAACGCCCCCCGTATAGCTCGGCTCCCATGGGGAGTAGGCGGAATATAAAAAAAACACCTTTCGATAGCTTGTCAAAAATCATGTCTAAACTATTTCGTTCATTTTTTTGCTCAGGTCAATATTGAGGTCACCAGAGGTCATCAAAGGTCAAATTTCCAAGTATAGGACCAGAAATCCCCAAATATCTCGGGAACTGCGATAGCTAGGAACAAACGAAGAAAAAAAAACAATCGAAATATCATGGCAAATGCAATCGCCATTGGTGTCCTCCAATCTTAGCTCAGGTCAATAGTTTAGGCTCCGCAGGTCACCAAAGGTCATGATGGCATTTTCTTCCAAAAAGTGTTAAGTGAATAGCTTATTATCGGTTAAACAGAGCAATCATTTTAACACCATCGTGTTTGTATCGTCGATACGCTTCGAAACATCAATGGTGACCGGCTTGGTCAACTTCAAAATTTGACCTCAGGTCAAGGTCATTGGGTGACCCATGTAAGTCGTGTTGCATATGGGGCGAGACGCGACGAGACAACATAGTGGTGTTATTTGCACGTCTCTATCTTTATTATATCAAGAATTATTTTAAAAAAAGTGCTGGTGACCTCAGATGACCTCAGGTGATCTTGCAGAGGTCACTGAGCAACAATTGCAGCTGGGTCATCAACAATGAGCTAAAATAACATGATTGAAATAATTGACCTGATCTAATGCATATTATATTAATAAGAAGTATTTGTATATTTTCCCATTGACTTATAATGGGGAGGTCACGAAATTGACCTGACCTTAGGACAGGTCTCCGATATATATATATATATATATATATATATATATATATATATATATATATATATATATATATATATATATATATATAATATGTGTATGCATGTATGCATGTATATATGTATATATGTGTATATATATATATATATATATATATATATAAACTGAGATAAACTATTTGTAAGTACTTATGACCTTATGAAATCCTGTAAGTTTCAAATATATCGGACAAACACTGTGGCTTCGGCACGACCACAAACATTTTTGGAGTTAACCCTCGCCCGGGTAGGGCAAAATCACTACGTGTTCGGGTAGGGGGTACGCCCCCCCCCCTTAGCGTTTCGCCCCTGATTGAGCTAGAGCTTCGATTCAAAGACGAGCGTGTTGCTTGTGACGAGAGGAAGCCGCTGATACCCGATGTTAAGGTCTCGGGTCATTAGGTAACCTCTGAGGTCATCAAAATTGAAAATGCGTATAAATTGAACTTTATCGAGCTATAATCGTGAATGAGCATATCATAATGCTTAATGGGTCCCAAATTCGTAATCAGCGTCACAAAATGTCCTAAGAACTGACAAATTCCAAAAAGGTAATTTCAGGTCATCTGAGGTCAGTGACCTCGGTTGACCTGTGGAAGCGCATGACTTCAGTGGAACATATAATTATGTAAAATGGATCCCAAATTTGAAATCAGCATCACGAAATGTCCTAGAAACCGCCAGAAGCCCCAAAAAAGTCATCGGAAGTCATCGGAGGTCAATGACCTCAGTTGACCTCTGAAAAGGTCAATCGAGGTCACAATCTCAGTGGAAACCACAACTGTCACCTGGAACACCTGTGCATATGCTCCTGAACAACAAACACTCGAAAACTGCAGAAGTTACAAGCATCGAAACTGCGAGACGCCAGTTGCGCCTGACATGACCTTGAGAAACAGGTCATAGGTCACGGGTCATGTGGGTTAGAAATTCAAAA
Organism: Chirona hameri; assembly: GCA_036785665.1. Lineage (NCBI taxonomy): Eukaryota > Metazoa > Arthropoda > Thecostraca > Balanomorpha > Balanidae > Chirona > Chirona hameri. The sequence goes on from JAXIVJ010001352.1 coordinate 32,435, forward strand.
TTTTCCAGTATGTGGGATTTTTTCTTCTTCAAAAGTAGGGTACTGAAAGTTGCATCGAAATCGGTTGGAAACTTCGCGAGTTTTTCCAGAAAACCGAGGAAGGTGGCATCCACCCCCCGCCCTACCCGGGCGAGGGTTAAGGTCACTTGACGTGACCTGGTGACCTGACCTGAGACGACCTCAGGTCAAAACTCACACAATGTGTGTAATTAATGCCCCAACAACTGTGCCAAATTTGGCGGCGCTGCGCACTGCCGTTTTTCTCTCGCTATTCTATTTTTTTTTTAACTAGGGGCGTCCAAGCGCCCCCCACCCCGCGGCACGGCGCGGGTTAATTCTGTTCGGCATAAACAACTTTACATGATGGATCGCTCCAAGGCCACCGGATATTTGAACTCAATTATAGATGTCGCCACCAGCGGCCGGGTCATGGGCGCCACTGGGTGCCTGTAACTAGCTGTATACCGTGAAGAGAGCTCATAGGATTAGCATGACAGATACCGAGGCCGGCTTCTGGCAATCTCCATTTCTGCTCAATAACAAGTGCCAGCAGGGCCCGTCATGTGGCTGATCGCCACGCTGGCACTGCTCAGTCGGTGGCGCGAATAGCCGGAGCAATTGAGGCGCCCTCAACCCAAAAGCATCACCGCTTAGCGGGTGGTATATGACTCAGCAGTGTAGAGCCGCGTGATTGCGTGGTCGGCAGTCGTCGCCGGACGTCATTGGTGCTGGCCAAACCCCAGCACGCCGACCGAGACTCGGCGACTGTTGTCGGGACGCTGTGTTTGATGTTTGTCGCCGTCTGGAGGGGGACAGGTTTCAGGCCTCCTCAGGGTGACATCTGGCGACGAGTATGTCAACTACACAGCACTGTCTCTAAAAGTTTGAAAAATGTGTTTAGTTTAGGTTAGAGGTTCTCGTAATTTAAAGACACTACACTTGAGAATGTTGTTATGTTGAGGGATGGTGGTGGTTTTACCGATTCCTACACGCTTTTTGATCTGTATTTAACTCGAAGCTTACGAACTCCACATTAGAAAGGTCACGTAGTTAACGTACCCGCCACCAGATCAACGACCAGAGCCGGTTCTAGACTGAAAAGTTATCGGCATGAATTTCAACCACTCTTATTACCGAGCGTAATAAGCGATTTCCCGGCCCGACCCGGCCCGGCCCGACCCGGCCCGGCCCGGCCCGGCCCGACCCGACCCGACCCGACCCGACCCGACCCGACCCGACCCGACCCGACCCGTCCTGGCCCGACCCGACCCGGCCCGACCCGACCCGGCCCGACCCGGCCCGACCCGGCCCGACCCGGCCCGACCCGGCCCGACCCGGCCTGAGCCGGTCTGACCCTGCCCGAACCGGCCGTATAGACGCTTTTCGGAAGCTAATAACTTTGCAACCACTGCTCCAATTGAGATTGGGATTTCACCATTGGATAGGACAATCAAATCAATTTTGATTTGGGTATGGTGCGTTCTGATAGGGGTGGTACCACAGCGCGTGGCACATGCAAGCGTCGAAATGAACACAAATCATTCTTGATAAAAAATGGTTTGATTTATCTAAGCACCAGTAACACGCCTTTTTGGGGGGCGATGACCGAGCGGGCGCGCACTGGTAAAGCTAAAACAGGTTTGAAATATGAAGCGGTACGGGAGCGCACGTGGTAGTAAAACAAGTCCTTTTAGTCCTTTTAGTCCGTTACGCGCCAAGCGCGGACATCGGCGCGGACATCAATCAGTGTTTGTCGTAGTATAAGGAATATTGCCGCTATAAGTTCAAAAAAGTCATTGTAGCGCATTATATTTCCATTAATTCTGCAAATGTTCAGCTCAGTTACAATCATTTTTCTAACATTCGGTTTAGGATTTGGAGCTCTAAATAATGACAGTTATTGATATATCCACAAATTTGTAAGTGTGTGTGGGCAATATCAGGGAAATGTTAATTAATCTAAAAAAGTCGTGGTAACACATCATAATTCGATTCATTCTGTAAAAAAAATGAGCTCAGTTGCAATTTTTATTGTTGAATAATTCGGTTTTGGATTTCGACCCCCCCCCCCCCCCCAAAAAAAAAAAATATATATATATATATATATATATATATATATATATATATATATATATATATATATATATATATATATATATATATATATATATATATATATATATATATATATATATATATATAAATATTTGGAGCCCCAATGTCCGCAGTTACATAGTGTTTGGCGCGTATCGCCCCCATACAAATTGCCAGGCCTCCATGCATGCCAACATAAAAATTAAGTGATTAAATTGTACATGATGTCCTTTCTCGAATCCGCCAAAAGGGAGTACGTCCTGAACGCTGCATGCTTCAGCATATAAATAACTAATGCTTAGATAAATCAGGCCATTTCTGATCAATAATTAATTTTGTTCATTTCTACGTCTGCGGGTGCCACGCGCTGTGGTACCACCCCTATCAGAACGCACCATAACAAAATCAAAATTGATTTGATGGTCCTATCCAATGGTGAAAACCCGATCTTAATCGGAGCAGTGGCTGCAAAGTTATTAACTTCCAAAAAGCGTATGTATGGCCGGGTCGGGCCGGGTCAAATGTAAATTTGTTACCGAGCGCGCGAAGCGCCCGTGAGGTTTCTCGTCAACTTACTAGACAAATTTGCATTTGACCCGGCCCGACCCGGCCATCCAGACGCTTTTCGGAAGCTAATAACCTTGCAACCACTGCTCCGATTGAGATCGGGTTTTCACCATTGGATAGGACCATCAAATCAATTTTGATTTTGTTATGGTGCGTTCTGATAGGTGTGGTACCACAGCGCGTGGCACCCGCAGACGTCGAGACCGCTCCTGTAGCTCAGGGGAAGAGCGCTGGACTTCTGACCTATCCCGGTAGTGGCAGCCCGGGTTCGAGTCGCTTCGGCGCTCGCTATTTGCTCCTGACTGGGATGGCCTGCGGCCGGTGGCAGCGGCCGCACTCAAGTCAGGTAACGTCAGTGAGCGGGGCGGACCGTGTCCAGGTATGTCGGGCACGTAAAACTTTCGTCTCTAATTATGCCGGCCAACAGGAATAGCGCGATCGGGTGGTGAGGTCAGGACCTGCGCAACAAGCTCTGCTTAGCGCGGGTTCTCACCTCGAAAATACACCCATACAAAACATTCGGACTAAATTTATAAGCAAAAATGAAGAAAAAAATATTATTGATCAAAAATGGCTTGATTTATCTAAGCATTCGTTTTTGTATACGCTGAAGCATGCAGCGCTCAGGACGTACTCCCTTTTGGCGGATTTGAGAAAGGAGATCATGTACAATTTAATAAGACTAATTTTTTATGTTGGCAGGCATGGAGGCCTGGCAATTTTTATGGAGGACTAAAAGGACTATGTGTTACTACCACGTGTGCTCCCGTACCGTTTCATATTTCAAACCTGTTTTAGCTTTACCAGTGCGCGCCCGCTCGGTGATCGCCCAAAAAGGCGTTTTACTGGTCTAGTAAGTTGAAAAACCTCACGGGCGCTTGGCGCCCGTTCGGTAATTAATTTATACGATGAAGCATGCAGAGCTCAGGACGTACTCCCTTTTGGCGGGTTCAAGAAAGGAGATCATGACAAATGTAATACAACTTATTTTGTATGTAGTTTGTCCCAGGGAAGCAACAGATACCGCTCGGTTACCGCCGATTAAGGCGTTTTACTGGTATGGTAACTACTGAGAGTATCGCAGACACATGCCGACTTCACTGATATGTCTGTCATACTTTATAAACCGGGACAGCCGGGCACGCATGCGGCATGTCTCTGGGTCGCGACAGAGTGGGTCGCTCGTCGTCTCGGTCGCGCCAGAGTGGGTCGCTCGTCGTCTCTTTCGCACCAGAGTGGGTCGCTCGTCGTCTCTCGGTCGCGTCAGAGTGGGTCGCTCGTCGTCTCGGTTGCGCCAGAGTGGGTCGCTCGTCGTCTCTTGGTCGCGACAGAGTGGGTCGCTCGTCGTCTCGGTCGCGCCAGAGTGGGTCGCTCGTCGTCTCTCGGTCGCGTCAGAGTGGGTCGCTCGTCGTCTCTTGGTCGCGCCAGAGTGGGTCGCTCGTCGTCTTGGTCGCGCCAGAGTGGATCGCTTGTCGTCTTGGTCGCGTCAGAGTGGGTCGCTCGTCGTCTCTTGGTCGCGCCAGTGGGTCGCTCGTCGTCTCGGTCGCGCCAGAGTGGGTCGCTCGTCGTCTCGGTCGCGTCAGAGTGGGTCGCTCGTCGTCTCTCAGTCGCGTCAGAGTGGGTCGCTCGTCGTCGCTTGGTCGCGCCAGAGTAGGCCGCTCGTCTTGGTCGCGCCAGAGTGGGTCGCTCGTCGTCTTGGTGGCGCCAGAGTGGGTCGCTCGTCGCCTCTTGGTCGCACCAGTGGGTCGCTCGTCGTCTGCCCGCCTGTGCTGACTGTGTGTGTCGCTGGCTGGCAGGTTCGTGCTGCCCTCCAGCCTGGCGCTCCACCAGAACCGACGGACCATGGAGATCGCCTTCAAGTGCAAGCACTGCGCCAAAACCTGCCTGTTCGGCAACAAGTGCCGCTTTCTCGGTGAGTGGATGTCGATACTGAGTGGCGAGTATTCTCATAAATGTGGGCAACGGTGGGAAAGGTCGCCTGTCCTCCTCTGTATATATTACAGGTCCAACTTGCATGTTGTCACGTTAAAAATAACTTTTGAGCATGGTATTTGGAGATATTGAATAACTTGCACTGAGTTTACATCGCATTAACAACATGCTGTGTACTGTATGCCGCGCTGTACTATATGGGCCGTGTCAGTGTTTGGTGTGCTGACGTCACCGTGTGGTGTGTACAGAGCACCTGGACCAGCACGGTCTATATGGGCCGTATGGGCATATATGGGCCGTGTCAGTGTGTGGTGTGCTGACGTCGCCGTGTGGTGTGTACAGAGCACCTGGACCAGCACGGTCTGGAGCCGCACGCGCTGGATCCCGAGTCTGTGGACGTCTCGGCGCTGAGCTCGGCCGACCTGAGCTCGCCGACCCGCGTGCTGCCGGCGCTCAACACCCGCCTGCTCACCGGGCCGCCGCGCATGGTCAAAATGGCCAACATCGAGCCCGTCCGCAGGTGAGGCACAGGGACGCGGAGCTGGGCCGACGGGGCCGTGCTGCGCGGCTGCCGGGAGGTGGGGTGCTGGCGGCCGGAGACTGGACTCAGTCACGCAATGGGGTCGTACGTTTAGATCGTGAGCGTGTGGTGATTTAGTTCTGTTGGTGGATCGGATTTGCGAGAAGACTGATATTTTTTGTCTCGCAAACTTCTTCATTTCAAGTCGATGTCATTGTTGGCGGTTTTCTTCCACTGTTTTGACCGCTCGAGGTTCGTTACATATTGTTTCCACCATAGCGTCGGAAGTGTGGAATGAGTGACGCGTCCCCAACTTCATCGGATTGTACCATAACGACTTCCAAATATCCTACCTATGACATCCAAATATCTTTTGAATCGTGGTGCCACTTTCGCAAACCGTGTGTGAGCTGTCACTGGCCGTCTGTGTCGGCTGATGTGGCTGCCTGCTGCCGGTGCCATCTGACACCGCGGCTGTCTCCGTCTCCCGCAGGCCGGTGGACATCAGCTGCCCCATGTGCAACATGCTGTTCACCACGGATACGCTGCGCACGCACATGTGCCCGGCGAGCTCGGACGCGCTGGAGGCGGTGCCGCCGCGCTGTCCCGAGTGCGCCCAGCCGTGCCCCTCCGAGTGCGCCCTGCTGGCGCACCACGGCCTGCACAAGCCCAACCTGTTCCCCTACCCGTACGTGTGCCCGGAGTGCAGCGTCAAGGTGCTGGGCACGCACGAGGACTACCGGCGACACGTGGTGGCCGGCTGCCTCCACCTGACGCGCGATCTCAAGATCTGCTGCGCCGTCTGCCTGATCGAGGTCGGTGACGTCAAGTCGCACATGCTGCAGACGCACGTGCAGAAGCTGTACAAGTGCCGCAAGTGTCCGCTGGCGTTCGAGTCCATCAATGGGTTCAACAGCCACGTGAAGATGAAACACGGGGGAGAGCCGATGATGGGCGAGACGCCCTACATGCCGATCCTTAAGTGTCCGTTCTGCGCGGCCACCTTCAACCACCCGAAGACGCTCCGCGAGCACCTGGCCTCCAAGAAGCACGGTGACCGGACGCTGGAGCAGATCCGCTTCGTGTTCCGCTGCCCCGAGTGTGGTGTCGACTACGGCCGCAAGGAGCTGCTGTCTGACCACCTGACGCAGAAGCACCCCGACTTCCAGATTGCCGCCATGGACACGCAGGGGGAGCCGGTCCCGGAGCCGGCAGCGGCGCCGGCCCCGCCGCCGGCAGCGGCCACCCCGCCGCCGCCGCTGCCGCCGTCAGCGCCGCTGATGGCCGCCACGGGTCAGCCGCCGAGGCAGACCGTGCCGCTGGGGGCCGCCGCCGGCCGCCTGTCGAAGCAGACGGTGCCGCTGGCCGCCGACGGCTCGCCGATGCCGATGCCGAAGATCAAGCTGGAGCCGGGCCGGAAGCCGGTGGCAACAATGCACCGCTGCATCGTCTGTCAGGCCGAGTACCGCCGCAAGTCGGCCCACACCGAGCACATGCGCGCCCACATCGAGGACGGTGTGCCGCTCTGTCTGCTCTGCAACTCGGCGTTCGACTCGCACGAGCTGCTCAAGAACCACATCGCCGAGCACGCAGCCGAGATCGGCAGCGACCGCTGCGGCCTCTGCTACGCCAAGCTGGGCAGCCGCGACGCGCTGCAGCTGCATCTGGAGACGGAACACAACCTGCGGGACTTCACCTGTCCCTACTGCAAGCTGCAGTTCGCCGCTCTGAGCGACCTGCTGCGGCACAACTTCGCCAAGCACCGCGGCGCCGCGCAGGGCCGCCCGGCGCGACCCAAGTCGGTCCAGCAGCCGTCGCCTGGCGCGCCGCCGCATCCGGTCGACGACGACGACGATGACGACCTGCCGCTAAGTCAGATGGCAGGGAAGAAGGTGACGATCCGGAGCGGAACCGGCACGCTGCCGGTCGTCACCAATCTGTACGAGCTGGACAGCGAGAACTCGTCGGTGGTGAGCGATGAGACAGCTGACATCCGGCGGCGGCGCGGCGGCGGAGGACGCGGCGGCCGCGGCGCACTGAAGCGGCCCCGGGTCCCCGGCGACGACGGACCGCCGCGCCTCAGCCGCGTCGTGAAGCGCTCCCAGTCGCCGGACGAGACGGCGTTCGTGGAGCGGCCGGCGCCGGCGCCGCCCCGCTCCGGCTACCGCTGCGTCTGCTGTGGACTCCAGACAGACGTACGCGCCGACTTCGTGGCGCACGTGGCGCTGCACCGGCAGGGCAGCCAGCACCAGTGCCCCGAGTGCGGCCAGTGCTACTCGACCAAGCCGTCGCTGCTCAAGCACCTGCTGCTGGCGCACCGTCTGCGTGAGCCGCCGCCCGAGGTGGCCGCCTCTGAGCAGCAGCGCGAGCATCAGCAGTGGGAGCAGCTGATGCGCGACCTGGAGCCCGGTCAGTGCCACGTCTGCCGCGCACAGTGCGGCGACGAGGAGCGCCTGCAGCGCCATCTGCGCATGCACGGCCGCGCAGCGCTGCGTGCCCACCAGCGCGACCAGGCGCGCCGCCAGCGCCGCTCGCAGCCGCCTCCGCCGCCGGCCGACGACGACCGCGCAGAGACGCTGGAGGCCATCGCCAACTTCGTGGCCGGCAGCGCGCTGCCCGTCGATGAGGACGAGGACGACGGCGAGGAGGTGATTGAGCTGGAGATGAAGGAGGGCCAGATCACGCAGAAGCAGTTCAGGAAGGGCATGCCGATTGTGCACGATGAGAGCAGCGACGAGGAGGTGGCGATGGAGGACATGGAGGACATGGAGGCGCAGCCGGCCGCCCAGGGCAACGGTGAGTCGGCGGCGGCAGACGGCGGAGAGATGGCCGCGCCTCCCGCCGACCCCGCCCAGGTCAAGGTGAAGACGGTGCCGGCGGATCAGATCTCAGCCAACGGCCTCCCGGAGGACGCGGCTGTCGCCGGCGAGCAGGCGCCAACGGGGGCTGCCGGCGCCGCCGACCAGCTGGTGGCCTGAACTCGCACCGCGCCGGTGTGACGTCACTCCCCGAAGTGACGTTAATGACTGCCAGTGACGTGATACCAGTGACGTCACAAATCGTTCAAGCCGAGGTTGCGTCTCGGCGATCATTGTATAAAGCCATTCCTGATGGGGCTGTCGGTGAAGCTGTCGGCGGCTGTCTGTCGAACCTGCACCGAGTTTAGGGCCGGACTGGATCGGTGCGTGTCTGGCATTCTGTTGGCTCGAGACGTGGCGGTCGGAGCAGTGCCAGCCTTTCCCGCACGGCGTACGGACGGGGAAGGGCCGCGGAGCCGGCACGCTGCCGGCACGCTGCCGGCCGTCACCAGTCTGTACGAGCTGGACAGCGAGAACGCGTCCGTGGCGTATGACCTCACGATTGAACGGTATGCCTTGGCGTTGTACACCCGTGTCCTGGGGTCACATGGGGTCCTGTGAACGGGGTGGTATGTGCGTTTGTGTGTGTCCTGTGAACGGGGTTGCGTGTGTGTTTGTGTGCGTGTGTGCACTGTTGTAAGGCCCGTGGTGCCACCCGGCCCGTGTTACGCTGCCGCTCTCTCCCCCTCTGCCTTTCTCTCTGTCTGGCTTCGTTTGTGTTATGCGGAGGGCTCCATCGCGCTGGCTTGTCTGTTGTAGCGAGGTGCGGACTGGCTCCATCATCGGGCGTCGCACTTGCTATGTCACATTTCTATTGGGATATGCATCACCAGAAATCTTGGAACGTACAAAGCACGTAGATTCTGGCTTTCTTTGACTGGTTTTTATGAGACTTTAACCAATACACCTTTGTAATCAAGCGGTGATTTGACGCACTTAACACCGTGTGTGATTCTAATCGTGGAACATTTCTCCTAACCTCAACATCAAGTGACGACGGCTTCTGTTGTTTTATACAAAATAATAATCCCCGAGTTCAGACGGCCCGAAGTTAGCGCACATCGTCGAAAACGACGCCGTTCGATTGCTACAACTTGCACCTCGGAAGCATTGTTACACCTTAATCCCAGCGCGGCGCTGATCTGGCCGGGTTTGAATACTGCCCGGAGTGGTGGGGTGGGGTGTTGTCGGGAGCTGGCGGCCACCGAGCCGCCGGCGGCCGACTCTGCCGTGCCGTCTCGCTTGATCGCGTCTGCTAACGACCTGGCGACCTTGACTGTCGGCCACTACTCCACCGTCTGGGATGACGAGGCCCTTCCAAAGCCGAAGCCGGCCCACAGCGCGATTCGACAGATGTTGTTCCGTGTTTAACCTGCGGGGGACAAGTGCCTTAGTTGACCGGCAAGTGCAGCGTGGGGAGTGTTCGCCAGTGCCGAACGCGTGCTACTCACACCATTCAGGCACTCGCGTTAATGTTGGCAGAACTCTTGTCGATGTCGAAGTTAGTACGGGCGTTGTTCTAGAGCTAATGGATCCGCCAGGCATTATATTTTACTTGTATCGGGCACTAATAAGTCAGCATCTCCTGGCTGGTCCAGTCTCCGCGCTGAGCTCCGCCGCCGACCGGGTGTTTGGCCGGCTAACGGTGGCATCTGCCGAGAGGTTATCGCGTGTCAGGGTGACTGAGATAGGCAGACAGCAGACCCTGGCTAGACGCCGTGACATCTGCCGAGAGGTTATCGCGTGTCAAGAGTGACTGAGATAGGCAGACAGCAGACCCTGGCTAGACGCCGTGACATCTGCCGAGAGGTTATCGCGTGTCAGGGTGACTGAGATAGGCAGACAGCAGACCCTGGCTAGACCGACCACCAAGTCCGTCAGACCTGTCTACATCCGACACCGATAAACCCAAATCATCATCACCATCATCCGACACCGAGTCCTTCAGACCTGTCCACATCTGGCAGCATCCATTCTGCACCCATACAGTGGGACCCTGAATCCTGATAGCGAACGCTGTCGGTAGGGTTCTGGAAGAGGGATCCTGATAGTCAACATTGGGACCCTGACAGTGAAACGGAACACTGTCGGCTTGAATGGCAGTGGGAAACTCACAAACGGTGTACCATCGACGGATACTGCCAGTCCGGGGCTCGTTTTCAGGGGACACAGACTGATCACCCTCTGCGGGACAACCAGATAGATGATCACCCTCTGCGGGACAACCAGAGAGATGATCACCCTCTGCGGGACAACCAGAGAGATGATCACCCTCTGCGGGACAACCAGAGAGATGATCACCCTCTGCGGGACAACCAGAGAGATGATCACCCTCTGCGGGACAACCAGATAGATGATCACCCTCTGCCGGACAACCAGAGAGATGATCTCCCTCAAACCGAGTCCCTGACTACGACACCCTGACGTGCCGCGCCGTCAGAGAGATGATCCCCTCAAACCGAGTCCCTGACGTGCCGTGCCGTCCCGCCGCTGCCGTCAGAGACACTTCAGAGAGATCTCCCTCAAACCGAGTCCCTGACTACGACACCCTGACGTGCCGCCCCGTCCCGCCGCTGCCGTCAGAGACACTTCAGAGAGATCTCCCTCAAACCGAGTCCCTGACTAAGACACCCTGACGTGCCGCGCCGTCAGAGAGATGATCCCTCAAACCGAGTCCCTGACGTGCCGTGCCGTCAGCCGCCGCTGCCGTGCCCGTCGTATTACAGCCCAGAGCCCGGTTCACACGTGCCCGATAATCCATATATCGATCCGTCAGCCGTGCCCGCCGACGGCACGGCGACGCCGGCGACGCCAGCGCCGCCCAGCGGCCCGTGGCGCAGTTAACCGGATGGCAGCCGACCGCCTGCACACGCCGACAACGGTGAGTAGGGGATGCAGGCGAGGTGACTCTGAATTTGCCGAACGTAGGTATATCAGATATTTAACTTTGTGGGAGAAGTTTCGATGACCTTCTTGTCTAGTTGAAGGTTAGCACAGCACGGTTGTCGGTTATGTTATGTGATGATATTGAAGAGCGTAGGATAAATGTGCGTATTATCGGGTATAGGTATACAGGTAAATGTTGATGTCTCTATTAGGTTAGCAAGGATGGTGTATGTGAAGACGCCTGTTTACCACGCGGTGCCTGTTTGTTCAGCAGAGCATCGTTGATCTCGTAATTACCATACAATTATAATGTTGTTGCACTCTGGTCGGCACTTAGCAGCGTTCTGGCCCGCAGCGTCCACACGCTGTGCGGCCGCGCCGTATACTGCGACGCGCAGACACGATCTGCGCCGCCCCGCTCGTTTTGCAATGCAAGTACGCGTCTGTACCGGCCGGCTGAGGAAGCTGTCGCAGGGCCGCCCTCAGCCGGAGCTCGGTCCTCAGCTGCGCCGCCCACTGCACCTCACCGCTCCCTGTAATGACACCGGGAGTCGGCTGCCCGCAGCGGAGGTCGCCCATCAATGGTGATGAGCGCGGCGTCAAATGACGCCATCGGGGCTGGTCGGTACCGCAGGCGGCTGGATCACCTGCTGCAGCAGCAGATGGAAGTGGAGCGGCAGCTCAGCGAATTGTAAGGCTAAACGAGCTGCGGCCCCGTGCAGCGCCGACCATTTCACTGCAGACTTTAGACTGCATAGTGTATAATATTTGGGGGACGAGTACTGACTGGTGAATATTGGACGCTGTGTTCTGTATCTGTATCTGTATATGTTCTGCAGTACTTACCAAATGAGCTTTTAATGTAGCGAACCATGTTGGAGGACACACGAGGTTTCGGTTTATCGCCGGATCGCCGTGTCAGGTGACTGTTAAGGTGACTGTTAAGGTGACTGTTCAGGTGACTGTTCAGGTGACTGCACTCTTTTAATTTAAGGAAGATATAACATGTACTAACGGTCCATATTGAAATAACATTTTTTTTATTACCTACCGATATATACCGACATAATGCAGAATGTAGGTACCTGCTAAGTGCTATGATGGAACGGTGTAGCCATTATGTCATCGTTTGGAATACGCAGGCGCCGCTAGAAATAACAGTTTTTGACAGTAATTTGACAGTTATGGCCGATTAATTGCCATATCATTCATAATTATTGTTCAGTTTTAATTAAAGGAATTCACACCACATTTTCAATTTCTTTAGCTGACAAGGTATGTTAAAACGTGACCAGAGGCTTCGTCAAAGGTGACGCATTAAGATATGACTGTTAGGCACTTGCGTTGAGAAGTTATGACCCCGAGGAAATCCGAAACTCGCGCCTGAAAGGCAACTGGTCGGAATTCATTCGATACTCGGGTTTCTGATGCATTTAGGTCCCTGTCTGTCGATCTTAATGAGAGTTCTTCCGAGACATTTGGCTACAATGTTAATGTTGTTGGCCCATAGTTATACTCGTGGATATCAATAATACATTTCAGCTACAATGGTGCTGTTCGATTTTGTGTTGTATATTGTAGTTACCATGGTCACTTACCGTGACATCACGCCCCCCCCCCCCCCCCTACAGACAGGAGCGGCGGCAGCTACAGAGGAGAACCGAACAGGAGGTGCTCACGCCGCAACAGAGGCTGACCACGCCCCCCCCCCTACAGACAGGAGCGGCGGCAGCAGCTACAGAGAAGAACCGAACAGGAGGTGCTCACGCCGCAACAGAGGCTGACCACGCCCCCCCCCCCCTACAGACAGGAGCGGCGGCAGCAGCTACAGAGAAGAACCGAACAGGAGGTGCTCACGCCACAACAGAGGCTGACCACGCCCCCCCCCCCCCTACAGACAGGAGCGGCGGCAGCAGCTACAGAGGAGAACCGAACAGGAGGTGCTCACGCCGCAACAGAGGCTGACCACGCCCTCCCCCCCCCCTGCATACAGGAGCGACGGCAGCAGCTACAGAGGAGAACTGAACAGGAGGTGCTCACGCCGCAACAGAGGCTGACCACGCCCCCTCCCCCTACAGACAGGAGCGGCGGCAGCAGCTACAGAGGAGAACCGAACAGGAGGTGCTCACGCCGCAACAGAGGCTGACCACGCCCCCCCCCCCCCCTACAGACAGGAGCGGTGGTAGCAGCTACAGAGGAGAACCGAACAGGAGGTGCTCACGCCGCAACAGAGGCTGACCACGCCCCCCCCCCCCCCTACAGACAGGAGCGGCGGCAGCAGCTACAGAGGAGAACCGAACAGGAGGTGCTCACGCCGCAACAGAGGCTGGACGAGGTGCTGAGGAGGAACGCCAGGCTGAGAAAGGTTAGCAGGAGACAGGAGACCGACAACCCCTCCAACCACACCATGTCTGTCGTCACTCGATATACCGAATACGAGTAATGCAACTACGAAACCTATTATACCTACTTGTATATATGTATAACCCCACTATCCGATCGTATGTGTAACCCCACCATCCGATCGAGCAATTCCGGGTTATCGACTAAATTCCTTGGCGAAAGTCTAGCGTCCACTAATGACTGGGCCGACGGCCATTACGGCCATGACGTCACTCGTTATCGCCCATGTGTTCTTAGATGCAGGGCATCAGACGGTGGATGAAGATGGCCAGGAAGTCGACATGTAAAACCATTAGTTTGCCTGAAGTAATTGGTGATATTTGACTGCATCTCCTCGGTACCGTTTACTTTCGTCTTATGATTTTCGTGCCCGTCGGACAAATAAATCAATTTTGTTTTACGGCATTGTCCCCATTCTCAAACCCGAATCAAATCCGAATTAAACGTAGGCTCTAGTCCTTTGTCCTTCAATGGTCCATTGGTCTATACTAAGGTCCACGACCTCACGTTACTTTGCCGACTTAAATCATCGCTACTGCAGATTTCTCTTGTGGCCGCAAATCGCGGAAGCTCGGCTTCTGTCATCATTTAAGCGCGGCTTATCTCGGACGTTTACCGAGCTGGCGGCAGTATATCAGCAGTCAGTGATTAGCTGTTTGTTCCCTCTGTGATAACTCACAGCGTGGAAGACTGGCTCGTGGTCCCACTGTGATAGCTCACAGCGTGGAAGGCTGGCTCGTGGTCCCTCTGTGGTAGCTCACAGCGTCGAAGGCTGGCTCGTGGTCCCACTGTGATAACTCACAGCGTGGAAGGCTGGCTCGTGGTCCCACTGTGATAGCTCACAGCGTGGAAGGCTGGCTCGTGGTCCCACTGTGATAACTCACAGCGTGGAAGGCTGGCTCGTGGTCCCACTGTGATAGCTCACAGCGTGGAAGGCTGGCTCGTGTTCCCTCTGTGATAACTCACAGCGTGGAAGGCTGGCTCGTGGTCCCACTGTGATAGCTCACAGCGTGGAAGACTGGCTCGTGGTCCCACTGTGGTAGCTCACAGCGTGGAAGGCTGGCTCGTGGTCCCTCTGTGATAGCTCACAGCGTCAAAGGCTGGCTCGTGGTCCCACTGTGATAGCTCACAGCGTGGAAGACTGGCTCGTGGTCCCTCTGTGATAACTCACAGCGTGGAAGGCTGGCTCGTGGTCCCTCTGTGATAACTCACAGCGTGGAAGGCTGGCTCGTGGTCCCACTGTGATAGCTCACAGCGTGGAAGACTGGCTCGTGGTCCCACTGTGGTAGCTCACAGCGTGGAAGGCTGGCTCGTGGTCCCTCTGTGATAGCTCACAGCGTCAAAGGCTGGCTCGTGGTCCCACTGTGATAGCTCACAGCGTGGAAGACTGGCTCGTGGTCCCACTGTGATAGCTCACAGCGTGGAAGACTGGCTCGTGGTCCCACTGTGATAGCTCACAGCGTGGAAGACTGGCTCGTGGTCCCACTGTGATAGCTCACAGCGTGGAAGGCTGGCTCGGGGTCCCTGCTGTCCCTCTGTGATGGCTCACAGTGTGGAAGACTAGCTCGTGGTCCCACTGTGGTAGCTCACAGCGTGGAAGGCTGGCTCGTGGTCCCTCTGTGATAACTCACAGCGTGGAAGGCTGGCTCGTGGTCTCACTGTGATAGCTCACAGCGTGGAAGGCTGGCTCGTGGTCTCACTGTGGTAGCTCACAGCGTGGAAGGCTGGCTCGTGGTCTCACTGTGATAGCTCACAGCGTGGAAGGCTGGCTCGTGGTCCCTCTGTGATAACTCACAGCGTGGAAGGCTGGCTCGTGGTCCCACTGTGATAGCTCACAGCGTGGAAGACTGGCTCGTGGTCCCACTGTGGTAGCTCACAGCGTGGAAGGCTGGCTCGTGGTCCCTCTGTGATAGCTCACAGCGTCAAAGGCTGGCTCGTGGTCCCACTGTGATAGCTCACAGCGTGGAAGACTGGCTCGTGGTCCCACTGTGATAGCTCACAGCGTGGAAGACTGGCTCGTGGTCCCACTGTGATAGCTCACAGCGTGGAAGGCTGGCTCGGGGTCCCTGCTGTCCCTCTGTGATGGCTCACAGTGTGGAAGACTAGCTCGTGGTCCCACTGTGATAGCTCACAGCGTGGAAGGCTGGCTCGTGGTCTCACTGTGGTAGCTCACAGCGTGGAAGGCTGGCTCGTGGTCCCTCTGTGATAGCTCACAGCGTCGAAGGCTGGCTCGTGGTTCCACTGTGGTAGCTCACAGCGTGGAAGGCTGGCTCGTGTTCCCTCTGTGATATCTCACAGCGTGAAAGGCTGGCTCGTGGCCCCACTGTGATAGCTCACAGCGTGGAAGGCTGGCTCGTGGCCCCACTGTGATAGCTCACAGCGTGGTAGGCTGGCTCGTGGTCCCTCTGTGATAGCTCACAGCGTGGAAGGCTGGCTCGTGTTCCCTCTGTGATAGCCCACAGCGTGGAAGACTGGCTCTTGGTCCCACTGTGATAGCTCACAGCGTGGAAGGCTGGCTCGTGGTCCCTCTGTGATAGCTCACAGCGTGGAAGGCTGGCTCGTGGTCCCTCTGTGATAGCTCACAGCGTGGAAGGCTGGCTCGTGGTCCCTGCTGGCTGAGACGGCATGCAACCGAACCCAGCCGCTTCAAAACCACAATCACCGGCAGCATAGGTGAAAGCAATCAAGCTTGCTCATTACGGGTACGAACAAATGTGTTTTACGTTATAAAAATAGCACGTAGGACTTATCCAAAAGTCTTCGATGGTTTGCAAGCACAAGGGTTTGCAAAAGCCTCCATGTCCATGCGTACCTTCCTTCCTTCCATATACATACCTTCCATGTGTTGTTGTCATAGTATGAAATCGAAAGTTTCTGCAACCCTATAGCAAGTTATGGTCGATTTTTGGTCGTTTATACCTATGTTGTGTCGTATGCGGTGGAGCACCCTGGCCAGACGTGTAACTAGCAAAGCAAACTGCAGATGAAATTCCCCGACAGAGCTGACTTCTACCATGACCGTGACCTTGTGCCAGGCATTGAAGCAATCAACAATTAATGTATCCGGCTGTACTGCTGGAGGTTTGATAATTGAGAGGAAATGTTCTTGCAGTGTTATGCTCATATAACATTGAAAGTGTTAGTCGTAACTGTGGAATTTAAATTTATTTTATGTCGCACGGAAGGGAAAACGTCGTATGTGTAAATAGCTAAGCTGTATGCCAAATGTTGGTTTGATGCTGATGCATGTCATATCTAACCGACTGAACGTCCGGTTTCAGAGAGCAGAAGACATGGAGTCCAGAGCCCGTCTAGCAAGCATGAATCCGATATTTTTCCAGCTGGAGGATAGAAAACGGCAGTTCTTGGCTTGGGCTTATATCCAACAAGGTCGGCACAAAGAAAAATACCCTAAAATGTAGCGTAGTGTATCCATGCTAGGAAACGGGTTTTTCCAAATGACTGTTGTAGGTGGTTGGTTTTTGATTGCGTTACTTCACTATGTAATTCAAGGGAATAATAGTTCACCTTTAACATGGAGTTTTGGACTGAAATAGCATATTTTTAGAGCAGATCTAAAAATGGGTTGTGGTGAAAGAATTACCTCCCTACGTTAAGTAATTTCGGCACAGGACTAGTGGGCCCGGTTTCATATCCGCTGTTCCGGGCCACGATCGGGACATCTCGCACGCCGCTCGCCGCCGCCGGAGGCAGGTACACTCTCTGGCACGTAGTCTCTGGTCACGACGCCTCGTTAATATCCGCTCAGCCGCCCGGGCGGCGCGGCGGCCCCTTGTCAGAGACTGTACTTGGCGTCAGGCGGAGCTGGGCGGAGCCAGAACGCTAGCTGCTATCGTACGATTTCTCGTGAAATAGAAAGAGAAACTTCCTTCTTTCTCCACATATATCCATCAGTTGTCCAAACCAAAGTCATATTCGTAGTTTTGAGCTCAAGATGCACCTAATGGTTGAACTTCAAGACAACTTTCAAGGTGACCTATTCCTTAAATGCCAACGTGTGATGATGTTAGTGGTGTTGGTTTCTTATTACGCCACTACGGCAGACTCGAAGTTGTTTTAGTCGTGTTGGTTTCTTATTACGTCACTACGGCAGACTCGAAGTTGATTGTAGGATGTGCCGTGACCTTTTTTACGCGCATTGCTTATTTCGTACTGAGAACACTTTTCGAAAATATCCAATTTTTGTCTCTGCTGTTCTCATTATATATACCAAGATTAATTCCAATATTCGGTGTGTTTGTACTTATATTGCTAGCTAAAACATTGTCCTAATAATTTGTTTTCACATATGTACCTAAGCAAACATTTCAGTGTCTGTAGATGAGGTTACCATGTAACGTGACGGCAGGTCACGTTCGCCAGTGAAATATGTGTCTGTCCGGCTCCACAGGGAACTCAATCGTTCACGTAGCTATCATCCGCTGACCAGCACCGCGCGACCCACCAACACACCACCTGACATACTCGCACATACACAGTTTATTGGACAAAAATAAAGAGGACTAAACCGCTCCCTTCCATATAAAAAGGTCCACACACATGCGCAGCGTTCGCTCAGAGCTGGCGCGGAGACCCTCCCTTCTCCCTGCGCGCCGCACACGCACACTCACGCACGCGCGTAACAGCAGGTACTGTCTATGACCACCTATGTACAAATGAAATGTCTGCACGTCACGGCCGCAGTGGCGCGCTCCTCGCCGGCCGAAAGGCGGGGCAGATTGTATCCGACGGCTTTGTACTTTGAGCGCGGCCGGGGCCAGCGGTGGGCACAGTCTGCTGCTCCCTCCTCCTGCTTCCGGCACCGGACCGGCGACGCGACCAAACGGATCAGCCAAACGTCAGCAACGTCAGCAACGTCAGCAACGTCAGAGTCCAGGCATTGAAAAGCAGCACGCAGCACGCACTTCGAAAGAAACATCGCACCTGTGGTCAACGAGTTTCCCAAACAAATACACTGGCGTGAGTTTCCACTGCACAGTCTCCAATGTTTCTGAACTATTGAGTGATTTTGTTGCCATTTTCTCCGAGCCGCCCAGTGCCGATCACAACGCACACCGGTGACCGCGGCGTGGGGTGGACGGGGGGGGGGGGGGGGCACAGCGATTGCTCTGAAGAGCGCGGCGCTGGGGTGTCGATGTGAGGAGCGCCAGACGTCTCTGCACGGAGAGAAAATACTTTCAATGAAAACTATTTTGGGCTCGGTGAGGCATCACGATAATATTGTTACTGGATTCGAGTAGCCGCAATGCCCCAAGTCAACGCCATCTGAATGTCAGGATACATATTGTAGTCTATTTGATTGAGTTACGACACATTTTGCCATAACTCCACAGCACATTGTCTGATACGATAAAATATGTCCAATTTCATATATCATAAAATAATTTTGTCTTGAGTTCCGCCGTTTGCTCGGTTTCAGGGGGCAGCAATGACCCCAGGGGTGTATGGTGGCCGAAACAGGGTGGTAGAGCAGCGTTTGTACGGGCCTCGCAGTCTCACACGCACCACTCTCACTCACCTCACTCGCTAATATCAGCTCAAACTCTAGAACAAGTCACAACCTAGGGTTTCTGGCCGCGGGCGGCTGTCTGGCCGGTGTCAGCGGCACCGCACACGATTATGGAGCTGCGAGCATGCCGACGCTCCGGCCACCGCTCACACGATATATCCGTATGTGGACTGCCCTGGCCGCGGCAGCAGCGGCGGACCGTCCTCGACCCGTCCCCTGTCACACGGTCATGTGATCAACAACGGCCCGTCCGCCAGTATGGAGTCAAAACCGCCGGTTTGGTTTCAATATTGCACAAACACCTCTTTGCCAACGTAAACTAGCACTGCAAAAGTGTTTGCACACAACCGGATGGAAGAGCGGAGAGTGAGGAGCGAGGAGCGAGGATCAACATGAGAATAAATAAAGCAGGCCGCTCGCAACACAGTGCGTCCATACAGGAGGCGAGATGTAAATCATACAAGTTTGTACACAAATGAGATGTAAGTTGCACGTATACCAATGGTCATGAGCTACAGAGGCGAGGCCGTCATGGGAATAAAATACAGAGGGCCTCCATCGAGCGATACACGAGTGTCATCAGCACACAGCCCGTACACACGGGCGCCGCACAGCGTCCACTGCGGTCCGGTGACGTCACTCACACACTGCGGTCCGGTGACGTCATAGGAGCGGCGCGGCCGCGGCGGCCGACGGCAGTCCACGGCGACACAACACACACACCGATCACCGATCACTGGTGCAGCACGCTAGGCCGGTACGTCCCAGATCTCGTGCAGGAACGGCGGCAGCACGCGCTTCTTCAGTTTCAGCGACCAGCACAGTTCGGTGTTGAGCTTGCCCAGCTGGCGCACCTCGGTCAGCACGCTGAGCAGCTTGGCGAAGATGACGCCGGTCGGGTGCGGCCGCTGGAAGTCGACGTACGCCCGCAGCGCCTCCACGTAGATGGACTGGATCCGCTCCACTTTGTCCGGCTCCTGCAGACCGAACCGATCTGTGGGGGAGAACCGAGGTCAGCACCGAGGTCAGCACCGAGCTCAGCACCGACTGCACACACATCGAACACAGGCGGGACCACAGGCCAGACACACTGAGGCGTTAGTGAGGTTAGATGCGGTGTTGTAAAGCTCATGACTGGAACCGGAGGAAGTCACAAGAACACAAACGCGAGATTGGCAGGAATCATCAGACTAAAGTCCTAGTAGACTTTAGAGTACATGTAGACGCGGCAACACGCAGGGAGCGTCGGCGGGTCTCATCAGGCCGATATCGCACCCGACAGCTGCCGTGATTCATCTGCTGACCTTCACCACCGCCACCCATGCCCCCCCCCCCCTCCACACGGACCCCCTCGGGGGAACCGTTAGCGGCAACGACCGCTGCCGTGTGGAAGTGCTGGTGGCGTGAACCATCCAACACCGGCCCCGGTTCTATCTCCACTATCACAGAACACAGTCTTTGGTCGCGGCCCGCCCCGCTCGGTCCGACCGCAATTAGCTCCGAGGAGCGTGCTGGCTGGACCGTGATTGGCTCAGTGTAACGGCTGCAGCCGCGCAGAACCTCAGATCACATCGTAGCACGGCACGCGGCCGGAAAAGAAACACTTCTCAGAGGCGGAACTGCTTCCCCGTCCCGCCCGAAATTCTCATGTGGGCATCTAACGGTGAGCTGATATTTACATTTTTGCTCAGTTATCGCAGCCCAGCGCAATGTCGGGAAATACGCGATCAACACGAGTGGCACAAGTGGTGCTTATTACGAGATAAAACGACACCTCTGAATCCATCGACGGTATAACAAGCTACGCGCCATGCAAACGGCCCATTCTTGAATGCAGTGATAAGAAAAAGAAATACGAACGGTCATGCAAATGTCTGCGGTTCCAAACCAAAACAAGCATGGGGCAACGAACTCGACATGATTCTGACATTATTCGACGGGCTTATTCTATGCGTGCCGGCTTATTTGGTATATCAACACAATCTTAAATCAACATTAGCATGCAACCGTATTGAAAACATTTCGACAGCACACAACCATTGCAGAAACAATATATATATTGTACATACATTCACTAAAACGCTACTACGAAACCCCCAGAGCATCCGCTCGTCTTGACTTGCATCCCCTTGGCGGCGAATGATACACCTTCGGAAACCTGTTCAGTTCCGAAGACACCGTGGTACGACAGGCGGCACGACTCACCGGAGAAGATGTCGATGGCGGTGAGCAGGGCGTACTCGGCGTTGTCAACCTTCATCTTACACATCTTCTTGCAGAACTTGAAGTTCTTGTCGATGGTGCCCGAGTCGAGGCCGGCCCGTTCGTACGACTCCCGTGTGTACGGGTAGTTGTTGGCGAACACGATCGACTCGGTGTCCTCATCGTAGCGGCGGGCGCAGCGCAGCATCATCACTTCACTGGAGCATTCCTGCAGTGAGCGGGGGTCAGTCGGAGACACTAGCGACGCTCCGCGGCAACATGCCTAACTAGAGTCGAGAGTGTGGGCCGAACGAAACGATGATGAAACCCAAGTTTGCGTTACGGTGAGTCGCAGAAGCATGACGGTGCAAAACGAAGCGAGAAGAAATCCAGCGCCCTCTCTGGTACGTTATACATAAGATCACATTTTATAGCACATCTGGCTTTTGTATCCTTTTTATGTCACAAAAAGCTGGCTATTGAATACCGACAAGTGCTTTTAAAATATACAATAAATAGGAAATTTAAATCAAACATATGAAACATATGTTGTAGTATACAGACTGATGAACATGCGCTCCCATTCGCTTCATTCAATCGCCATTCGTTCTCTCGCTCTTCTCTCCACGTCTGAGAACTCACCACCTTTGACCGCCGACCGTGATCGCCCTCAGTAAGTGGTGACAGAGAATACAACGTGACGAGACGTGATCGCCCTCAGTAAGTGGTGACAGAGAAATACAATGTGGCGAGAGAGCCGCCGGACCACTCTGCGGCCGTGAACCGCGACCGTGAACCGCGACCTCTAATTGTCCCCGGCCGGCGCGAATGTTTGGAAGCTGACGAATGACACGCCGCCGGCGGAGCACACATCCCGGCCGGAATTGACGCCGATCCAGCTCAATGAACTCTCGGAATACCGTTCGCAGAACAATGGGACGTGGTTTGCATTTTGGCGGCCGGCGGCTGTGAGTGAATCAGTCAACCAGTCTGGTATAAAACAATACTGATGTGAAACACGAATTTGGTTTTATGCAACGATTTACTTGCGCCCGAATTCGTAACGCTTTACAAGCCAGCATGCCTAACTAAGCAACCATGCAGTGTACACAAACAAACTGATGAGCAACAGGCTTTTCTCAGTAATTAGCCAAATTAAAGCCTGAAATAAGAAGAAGAAGAAAAAAACATAGTAACTATGCTCATTACCGAAGCGAAATTATTATTATCAACCGCTAAACTTACTACCGAAATAAATTAATAAATTCGCTGAGAATCGCAGGCTGGATCCCACCCGTGTGTTTCGGATATCTACCTTGAGCAGGGTGATTTGGTCGTCCTTCACCAAGCGGTCGAAGCCCGTCAGGCACTTGCTGAACTCCACTATCAGCTTTATGGTCAGGATAGTCATCTCTGTAATACGTCGGAAGTGCTGCTCGGAGTCGTCTTCTCCCGGAGAGTCGACCAGAGTCTGGGGCGGCGGTGGGGCCGGTCAGGGGCGGCATTCGCTCGCCAGGGGCCGGGACCAGGGGCCCGGACCAAGGGCCAGCCCTTGGAGCAGGGCCAGGGGCCGGGACCAGAGGTCAGGGACCGGGGGTGGCACAGCCGTCCTCGTCGGGGTGCAACAGCGGGAACGAAAGAGAGACAGAGGAGGCCAGGCCGGCCGGAAGAGAGGGGGTGACTCGTTCCAGTCACGTTCGTCCAAAGTCCAGTCAAGTCTGCCGTCAACTATGGCAGTCTGTCCTGTCAACTATGGCAAGTCGTCCGTCCTGTCTGCCGTCTGGCGTCGAAAGAGTGCGTTTGTCGCAAAGAGAACGGAAGAAACCTGCACCCATGTTGGACGCTTACCTCGCACCGGACCGTTGACGCGGGCCTGCCGTGGAAGTATGACCACTGCCACCGGGAATCTTCCAGTGGCTCCAACCTTGGTCCTTTTCTGAAATCCATTGTTGGAAGTCTGTCCATCGGATTAATGCTCTCGAAGAATGGCTCGCTCCGCGCCATAGAATTGCGACTCCAGCATTTCTAGTGCCTTAACTAGCGATTCCACAGAGGCTCGCGTCAAATGCCTCAAACGGTTAGGATGTTCGGAATCTGTCGCGCTGGCGTGACGTAGACGTAGCATTCGAGCGAGACAGTCCATTGATGCGCTCCGAACAATAGCAGCAATTCTCATGTTCTGTCCGGAGGTTAGGAATGACTCGATGTCTGAGACATGGGGCCGTTGAGTCCTAGTCGACATTATTGGCCAAGGAGGCACGGACCTCCACAAACACACAGGAGCTTGCTGACCTCCGATTCGACCGACTGTCTTCAGGTGAACGAAATGTGACATTTCCGCGTCACCGCCGCCAACATGCACCACCGAGACCGGGACAGCATTTCCACCGAGACGAGAAACGACCATCTCCGAGCAGCGCCAGAGAGCCGGAAATCCGCTTCCTCGGCTGACTGCCGAGACGCGGCGCTGACCTTGGCCAAGGGCAGCGACCGGAACACATGAACACCTGAACACCTCCCATGCTGGCCGGGCGAGACGGCTGACCGGGTCGAGCTGGCGGCGGGCCGACCGCAGCCCCCCGAGTCGAACAGAGACACTCATGTGCAGCCGGGTCACTCGGGACCCCGATAGACGTAGCTGTCTTTCGCTCCGGTAAGTTAATTGTGATCCCCGAGAAGCACTGCCGTTCCAGTGATTCAGTCGGAACTTCGGGCGATAAATCCTGTTTCATTGGTTCGGGCGACGTCGGGACGCGGCCGGTCATGATCAAACTGGTAGCCACTGGCATCATCAGTACCGCGTGTCAATTAATCTCCAGTTCCTCCGTCCGCCTCTTATCGTGATGGCATCATTTCTCCTCCAAAATTCGCCAGTTCACCGACCGCTTGCTGTCTGAAGTATTGAGACGGCCACGAGAGGTTCGTTGACAAATCCGCCAGATTCTCAAGAAATCCGCCAGATTCTCCAGATGAGACAGCCAAATTCTCCAGATATCCACCAGGTTCTCCAGATGAGACAGCCGGATTCTCCAGACATCCGCCAGATTTTACAGATGAGACTCGCTGATGAGACAGGCCGGGTCTTGACCTAAGATCTGGTCCCACAGAAGGGCCCCGAACCGGTTGACACCAGCAGCCCGGGCCGTCCAAATGTCTTGTAATGTGTTGGTGTCCTAGCCCGCGCAACTACGCAGTTCTGATGACAACAAAACCCAGGAACTCAACGACGATCCAGCGGTTCACTGTATCATCCAAGAATCTTGCTGGTCCGCCTCATTCGTATTCGTCGCGGAATTGTTGCTCACCTACCTCACCAAGTCGACTGAAAGAAATCGCCTCTCCGTTCCCTGAACAGCACAAATACGTACCTGCCATCTCCTGCTCCGAAATCTCTATCAATCTGCGCCAGAGCGGCGGCCGGGTCGCCCCGCCCACCCACCCACCCTCCCGCTCCGAGCGGGCGGCCGCGAGATAGTCACCTTGACTAAGCAAATCTGGTCCTCGCGACAGAGCTTGTCTTGGAAGCCGGGCAGCTGTTTGGTGAACTCCACTATCAGCCTCACGGTGAGCACGGTGAGGCCGGTGATCTGTTTACACTGCAACTCCGCAGGGTCCGAGCTGGTCCGCTCCAGCTGCAACGGCGTGAGTGACGTCACCGGTCACGGCCTGATAGACGTCACCGGATCCCGGGCCGGCGGCCGGGGGTCGCCCGGACGGGAGGAGGGGAGGGGAGGGGCGAGCGAGGGACACGGAGCTGTGGTGGCCGGGGAGTGGGGGAGTGATGCTATCAATGGCGACAAGCTATGCTTACCGGGTCTAAAAATGTTCAGAATAAAAACGCGCTGCTACCGCATCAACTCATGATAGGTCATGATATTTTTCATATTTAAGAAACGTTATCGCCTTCTGCCTCCGCAAACTCCCACCAACGAATTACATCGACAGAATAACGGCATTTGACATTTGACAATAACGAGGAAATGCCTGCATCATAACAAAACAATGCACCGGAGCATGTGACGAATCGCTGCTGAGCTGCAAAACACGGAAAGAAGTGTTCAGCTCCCTGTATTTCCGTGCAGTAGTAGGTATTCTGCAAAGCCACTGTATTCAGCCTTCTCGGAATACTTGACAGGCCACTTTTACTCGAAGGAGGTCAAAATTCAATACGTAATTTTTGGCTAATACTGATTAATTTATTTGAAAAAATATTTGGTACGTCTTAGTTTCGACGCTAAAATGGAATGTCAATAAACATATATGTATGCCCAAATTATGCACGGGTTCATATTTCAACTGCCAGAGGCAATAATAGGACAAACTGCAGTGAATGCAATGGAAGCGGCCATGATATGATATGATAGGTTATGGTTCGGGGATGTGTTCGGAATGTAATGACGAGGGCTCCACTGAGTCGGCAACCCGGCAGCGAGGTCGCAGCGTCCCACAACCCACGTGCACACCACATACAGAAAGCGGTAACATCAGTCAAGCGGAGAAATCGGGGGGGGGGGGCGTTCCAGTCGGGGCGTGTCGGCTCCACATCCTGATCGGTCCTGCACTGCCGCCCATGGAACTCTCCAGAAAACACAGCAACTGCTGTCTCGCACAGCACGGAAAAGTCGTTTATATCTGTCCCCACATGAGAAAACAGACAAATGTGTGGTAGGCGGAAATGAGGGTCATTCTTCAACTTCGAAAATAACATAAAATCGTGATTGACACAAGGTTGAATACAAATAGATTGTATGACGGATAGTCACCGTGGCAATTCGAACAGTAATTTTCCTCGGACAATCATCGAATCAGAACCAAATGATGCGACAGGCGACCCGATCAGAATGTGGAGCGGAATGGGCGGGGTCTGATGGCGTTTAAGAGCTGGCGGGGAGCGGAATGGGCGGGGTTTGACGGCGTTTAAGAGCTGGCGGGGAGCGGAATGGGCGGGGTTTGATGGCGTTTAAGAGCTGGCGGGGAGCGGAATGGGCGGGGTTTGATGGCGTTTAAGAGCTGGCGGGGAGCGGAATGGGCGGGGTTTGATGGCGTTTAAGAGCTGGCGGGTAACAGGCAACAAGCGACAGACAGGGAAGATTGTCTCATGTCGGGGCAGCCACCCGGTGATCACCAGGGCACACACACACACACACACATACACACATTGCACACACAACCATCGTAAACCACGTAAACGCCAACATCAAGGCGGCCCCACCATCAGGGGTACCCCGCCACCCCTCACGCCCCCGGACGCGACAGCGGACCACCGACCCGGAAGAATTCCTCCTCCCCGAGCTCCGGCAGTGATCGGCTCAGGGGACATGCGATGTCCGTTTGCCGTGTGCCCGGTCAAGAGGCCCCAGTCCCCTCTACCGCACCCCCAGGAGCCCCCCCCCCCTTCCGTCTGACCGCAAACGGGACCGGGCCGATCGCGGCTGCAGCGCCGCCGATAAGCGCAGGGCTTTCACAGCGTCCGCCGAAACCCGCAAGACAAATCCTTCCAAACCGTGCTGACGGAAGGCAATGTCACGGAAACTTTCCGGACAGCTCTTCCTGCCACAAAGTACCTTGGCAATAGCCGGCGTCATCACGCCACCCCTGCGCGGCGGTCGGGGCTGCACGCGATGGATGGGCAGACGTTTCAGGACGTCTGGGCGCCGGCAGCGGAGCGCGGCCCCTCCCTCCCCTGTCCCCACCACTGTCCCCGGGAGAGTCGAGACGCACCCCCGGGACCACGGACGCAGTCTTGCCACTCCATCTGCATACACGTGGTACAGTGCCACATAATCCCGCCCAGTCCCAGGGCTGCCAACACCGCCCCCCCCCCCCTAGTCCCAGAGATCGTCCCGCCCAGTCCCACGGGCTGCCAACACGATCCCTCCCAGTCCCAGAGATCGTCCTGCCCAGTCCCAGGGCTGCCAACACGATCCCTCCCAGTCCCAGAGATCGTCTCGCCCAGTCCCACGGGCCGCCGTCTCCACCCTCGGCTAGCTCTGCGGGCTAGCTTCCACCCCCGACTAGTGGTGCTGGTACTCACCGCCGAGCGTCGCATGTCCTCCTTGGTGGGCGACTCGTACTCCTCCTGGTAGCGCACCAGCCGGTTGATGAGCTCGTTCTGCTCTGCCGTCAGCGCCTTCCGCTGGACGGGGAAGGCGAGCGGCGCGGGCATGCTGCCGTCGCCGCCGCCGGCCGCGCCCGCCACTGACAGCACCGAGTCCTGCGGTGGCGCCGGGCACATGTCAGAGGCGAACGCAGACAACCAGGTGAAACAGAACAACTACCATATTGCACAACTGTTCTATAACATGTGAAAAATATGTTCAGTTCGATGTTTCGATTTAAACCTATTCATATCTATGATATTAATGTACATTGTACAGTCATCTTGCCCATTTGAATAATGGAATAGCCAGACAAAATGTCTATACCAATCAGCACAATATTATTGCTGAGCTCAATGCAGATCATAAATGCAACCAGTTTCGCGTTTTTGCCAAGGAGTGTCGAGCTGGTAACACCAGCTCAGTTTAATAACCTCCGGTCATTGATGGAACGTTTCAGACGTGCAGCAGCGTACATTGGCGTGTTTGTGACGTGACGTGTGACGCTGCCCTTGGCGACGTGTTTGTCTGACCAGAGTTGGTCACAGGACTGCAGTCAACACATTTTCCGTGGACACAACTCGCCATTCTTAGCAGCCCAACATTGGACAGGCGAAACACGACACCATTTTTGGACGTAACAACGCCGACTGCAGACGAGGAAGTTATGAGGAAACACGCCCTACGATACGCCGCGACGGAAAGATCATCTGCACGGCATTAGTTTTACCATTCCGGCAGCACGCTACTCGCGCCGCAGCACTACTGGCACAGAGCCACAGATCGCCGGCGACCGGGCGACCCGGCGACCCGGCGACCCGGCGACCGGGCGACCCGGCGACCCGGCGACCCGGCGACCGGGCGACCCGGCGACCGGGCGACCGGGCGACCGGGCGACCCGGCGACCCGGCGACCGGGCGTGGTCCGGCCCCGCTGGACGGTCTGTGAGACAGAGCTATCCAGTCCGGGGCGACAGGTCGGGAGCGTCGCACCGCCAATGGACTGTCAAACCGGGCGGCCCAGCGGCCGACTGACAGCCTTCACAGCGTCCGTTCGACATCTAGGGTCACGTGACCGAGCTACCTACCCACGTGGTGAGCGAACGGGACCCTGCCAAGTCCCGAGCTGATACACAAGCAAATTTTGTACAATTAATCCCCGGAGCGGGTCCGTGCTGGCCTTGTCCTTGGATAACCAGGCGAGGGGGAGAGCGAGACACGATACGCGGGAGGGGAGACGGGCCCGGTCTCCCCGGGATGGGACGGAAGGCTCGGTTGGAGTTGGAGTGGGTGGGGGGAGTTGGAGTGGGTGGGGGGAGTTGGAGTGGGTGGGGGGTGGAGTTGGAGTGGGTGGGGGGTGGAGTTGGAGTGGGTCGGGGTGGGGTTGGAGTGGGTCGGGGTGGAGTTGGAGTGGACCGGGGTGGAGTTGGAGTGGGTCGGGTGGAGTTGGAGTGGGTCTGGGTGGAGTTGGAGTGGGTCGGGGTGGAGTTGGAGTGGGTCGGGTGGAGTTGGAGTGGGTGGGGTTGGAGTTGGAGTGGGCCGGGGTGGAGTTGGAGTGGGTCGGGGTGGAGTTGGAGTGGGTCGGGGTGGAGTTGGAGTGGGTCGGGGTGGAGTTGGAGTGGGTCGGGGTGGAGTTGGAGTGGGCCGGGGTGGAGTTGGAGTGGGCCGGGGTGGAGTTGGAGTGGGTGGGGTGGGGTTGGAGTTGGAGTGGGTCGGGGTGGAGTTGGAGTGGGTCAGGGTGGAGTTGGAGTGGGTCGGGGTGGAGTTGGAGTGGGTCGGGGTGGAGATGGAGTGGGTCGGGGTGGAGTTGGAGTGGGCCGAGGTGGAGTTGGAGTGGGTCGGGGTGGGGTTGGAGTGGGTCGGGGTGGAGTTGGAGTGGGTCGGGTTGGAGTGGGTCGGGTTGGAGTGGGTCGGGGTGGAGTTGGAGTGGGCCGGGGTGGAGTTGGAGTGGGTGGGGTGGGGTTGGAGTTGGAGTGGGTCGGGGTGGAGTTGGAGTGGGCCGGGGTGGAGTTGGAGTGGGCCGGGGTGGAGTTGGAGTGGGTGGGGTGGGGTTGGAGTTGGAGTGGGTCGGGGTGGAGTTGGAGTGGGTCGGGTTGGAGTTGGAGTGGGTGGAGTTGGAGTTGGAGTGGGCCGGGCTGGAGTTGGAGTGGGCCGGGTGGAGTTGGAGTTGGAGTGGGCCGGGGTGGAGTTGGAGTGGGTCGGGATGGAGTTGGAGTGGGTCGGGATGGAGTTGGAGTGGGTCGGGGTGGAGTTGGAGTGGGTGGGGGTGGGGTTGGAGTTGGAGTGGGCCGGGTGGAGTTGGAGTTGGAGTGGGTCGGGGTGGAGTTGGAGTTGGAGTTGGAGTGGGCCGGGGTGGAGTCGGCACTCACGTTGGAGCCGAGTCGCTGTCGTTTGGTGTCCGGTACGTCCGGGACCGGGGTGGTCGAGTTGGGCCGGTCCCGCTCCCGCTGCGCCTTCTTCGCCTCTCGCTTCACCTGACACTGGTACTCCGGCACCACGCCTGTGGAGCGGAGAGAGAGAGAGAGAGAGAGAGAGAGAGAGAGAGAGAGAGAGAGAGAGAGAGAGAGAGAGAGAGGGGGGGGGTCATGTCATGCCACTGGGGGTCCTAATGTCCAGTTCCCTGTTGCTACCCAGCTACCGACACTGCAGAAGGGAGACAGCTCTGCCGGTCGGCCCATTCCTGGTGCTAAAGCCGACAAGACACACGTGTTCTCTCTCCAAAGTAGTAAACAGGAGCCGAGTCATCCATTCTGTCCGTTATTACGGTAATACGGCCACATGACAGATGTTTAGTTACAGGAGAGGGGGGGGGGGGCGATCGGGTAGTGTGTAGCACATACAACACATGTACGGAACATATAACACTGTATACAACACATGTACGGACAAACAACACTGTACAACACATGTACGGACAAACAACACTGTACAACACATGTACGGAACATATAACACTGTATACAACACATGTACGGACAAACAACACTGTACAACACATGCACGGACAAACAACACTGTACAACACATGTACGGACAAACAACACTGTACAACACATGTACGGACAAACAACACTGTACAACACATGTACGGAACATATAACACTGTATACAACACATGTACGGACAAACAACACTGTACAACACATGCACGGACAAACAACACTGTACAACACATGTACGGACAAACAACACTGTACAACACATGTACGGACAAACAACACTGTACAACACATGCACGGACAAACAACACTGTACAACACATGTACGGAACATATAACACTGTATACAACACATGTACGGACAAACAACACTGTACAACACATGCACGGACAAACAACACTGTACAACACATGTACGGACAAACAACACTGTACAACACATGCACGGACAAACAACACTGTACAACACATGTACGGACAAACAACACTGTACAACACATGCACGGACAAACAACACTGTACAACACATGTACGGACAAACAACACTGTACAACACATGCACGGACAAACAACACTGTACAACACATGCACGGACAAACAACACTGTACAACACATGTACGGACAAACAACACTGTACAACACATGCACGGACAAACAATACTGCACAACACATGTACGGACAAACAACACTGCACAACACATGTACGGAACATATAACACTGTATACAACACATGTACGGACAAACAACACTGTACAACACATGTACGGACAAACAACACTGTACAACACATGCACGGACAAACAACACTGTACAACACATGTACGGACAAACAACACTGTACAACACAGGTACGGAACAAACAACACTGCACCCCCATACCACAGGAGGGGGCGGCACCAGCCGAGTGCCGACTTCGTAACTCGGCGGCTGACAGGCGATAAAGGCCACGTGTTGCGTCAGCGCACTGCGGCCAGTAACAACAGACGGTGCAAATATTAGCTGAACCGGTCCGTGGTCAAGTTGCAGCTCGAATGCCAAGCCAAGTGTGTGTGTGTGGGTGACTAACGCTGATCCCGTCGAAATACCTGTGGTGAGTTTTTTAAATAATAAATGAATATACTGGGATGCCAATCACAATTCACATTTGGTTGAAATGGAGATTAGTGTTTAACATGATGTCTGGTCTATTGATGATAGACCCGGCAGGTAATAAAACAGCGGGGCTGTGTGGTTACAACACACGGTGACATTTTGCATTAAGCATGTGTGATGTGACCAATTCAGCTTCTCAGCATCCGTTCGAGGCGGAAAAGACGGTCGCACTCTGGGGACTGGGCGTCACCTTAGGCCGCCCGTGAGGGCCGCCCATTTGTTTCACCCCCCCCCCCCCCAGCGAATCTCAGCCCCCGCCGCCGCCCCGAATCTCAGCCCCCGCCGCCGCCCCGAATCTCAGCCCCCGCCGCCGTCCCGAATCTCAGCCCCCGCCCCGCCCCGAATCTCAGCCCCCGCCCCGAATCTCAGCCCCCACCGCCGCCCCGAATATCAGCCCCCGCCGCCGCCCCGAATCTCAGCCCCCGCCGCCGCCCCCGCCCCGAATCTCAGCCCCCGCCCCCGCCAGGTGCAGCCGGTGCCGTGACGACACCGGAGGGGCAACGCGCCGATGACCTTGGGTGTGACCGCTGCAGCTCAAGAGCGGCGCAGATCACCGCAACGCCGAGACGCGGCGAAGCGCCGGCCGCTTTTGCAACATTCTGCAGCACGGGCGGGTGGACGGAGCGAGCGCGGGTCTCCCCGGGGCGGGGCGGGGCGGGGCGGGGCGGGGCGGGGCGGGGCGGGGCGGGATGGAGCCGAGATACCTACCGCCATCCACAGACGGCCGGCACAGGAAACGGACGAAACGGACCGGGAGCAGGCGGGACACGGAAGGAAGCGATCGGAGCCGGCTGCAGCGCGAAGATGGTGCGGCAGGGCAGGCAGCAGCAGCCGTGCAGAGTCGGGCAGGAAAACGAGCCGCGGCTCACGGGAGGAATCGAGGGTTCCCCAGAGAACGGATCGAGCCGCGGCTCACGGAAGGAATCGAGGGTTTCCCAGAGAATGGATGGTAAATAGACGGATCACGAACGGCACGGAACGCCACAGTAGCTGTGTTGGATGTTACGTGCACGACATGACGTGAGCGGGGTCGTTTTCCGTGTCATGCCGTTTATTTCTCACTTAATTCAATCCTACCGAAAGAAACTGACCGAGGAAATAATTGCTTGACACATACTCGTAATGTTATTCATGGATATGCAGAAATGCTGCTTTAGGTTGAAAGTGTAAAGCGACAGAAGTACATGTACTACAATGCATGTTGCCACTCTCCCAACAATCCATTCCAAACCGGAGAATCAATACAAACTTTGCTGATAGCTCCATAATACAAGCTGTTCAATAGCTGTGTTTTGTCAACGTGAGGAACAAATGATAAATCATGGGTAACATATTTAGTTAACTATAGCAAATAAGATGGCATTAACGGAATAAACACAAGACAATTATCCGAGTGACACCCTTTGAAGGACATTGACCCTTGTACCACATCCATTCGGTTGATCTGATAAGCGTCTTAGTCCGTCACAGATCTGGGAAAACTCCAGGTCACGATGTGATTCTGAGGCCGGGATTCAGTCGTGGTTCGCCAGTGACCACATGGGACCCGCCAGACCACTCTACTGCTCGCGTGCCGCACAACAACGTCAGGATGAGTTGTGGCGCAGTCAGGCGCACACACACACACACATACACACACCGTACGTCAGACGTTATCTCCCGAGAAGTGAGATGTGTCCGAATTGTAACCGAGTCGGTAATGAGATGGGCTTCAGGACTCCCAACTGGGATGATTACATGGCGTCCCAGACAGAGCGCAGACACAAATTAATTCCAGAATGAGTTAAAACAATAATATAAGTCAAAATACTGGGGACGGTGAGGCCCTAAAATACTTCCCGGGCCCATGGCGGCACTGCAGCCTGCCAGCAGGACAATATACTCACATTCTGGCCTCATGCCGACGGCTAGACATTTCTTCAGGCGACACTCTTGGCATTTCCTCCTCATGTACATGTCGATCTCACAGTTTTGGCCATATTTGCATACATACACTGAATTCTTAGTCATACTTCTTCGAAAGAAACCTGAAACGAAAACAAAGGCTCGTCAGTCTGGGTAAAAAAAATACAGGCAAAGCACATAAGTCACAGTAAACATCACCATGAGACACACTTGACCGCAGTTCTGCAAGTAGAAATATGGCTGTCACACACATTTCAAGCTCAGCTCCCTATAAATAAAATATGAATCTGACAGTTGACACATTGTTGCTACTTGGTTTCCGCTGCGCAGTTCATAGTAACTGCATATACATAGCTCCCAGTGTTGAACGGTCGTGAGATCGGCCGGAGGCGGGGTTATTACACAAAACACCCCCGCATCCAGCGGGCTGGGAAATGAGCTACGTGTCCAGAGGCCGTAAAGACCCCCCCCCCTCCCCCTCCACACCGCCGGCAGTGAGTGCTGACATAATGTGAGGCCGGGCCGACGGCTGAGTGCCGCGGCGGCGCCAGAACCGCCGCCTCACCGTCGCCGCACCGCCGGCACGCCATCCGTCCGACCGAGTTCCGCACTGACGGCGGCCGGCAGCGGGGTGACCTTGGCTCGGGACACACGGCCGTCACCGCCACCACTGCCACCCGCCCTCCCTCCGACATGTCAGAACACTGCATGCTGGGTACGGAAATATCAGGTAACTGGGATTTCGTTCAAGTAAAATGCTATACAGAAATCGCGAAGTTTTCGAACTAAGCAGTACACTTTTGTCCCTTTTCACGCCGGTGAGCTCCATTCATTTAGTCACCAGCTTCAACCCATGAGGCCGTCTGCCCCGACCACCGGGCGCGACGGGTCACGGAGCGACACCTGGCCGCGTCACGCGCGTCACACGTGGCGTCACGAGCGGCCGGTGAGGGGGCGTCACGGTACCGCCCGCTGGCCTTCACGGGCCGGGTCTTGCGGTCCGCCCCCCTTCTGCGGCCGCTGACCTGGCTGGCAAGGCGCCCGGTCCTCCGAAACTCAGCTCTGAACCAGCGCAGGTCACGCACAAGAGTCGACCTACGCGATGGCCTGTGTAGATAGGTGGAGCTCGCTTTGCCGTACCTTACATACATGTCAGGCAGCGGGCAGCATTCGTGCTTGGCAGGCATCATCACTCACCTCACAGTGGGATACCTACCTGTTGGCCAGCGCAACACCTGATCCCACGCAGCCGGAGCTCCCAGCTCACCTTTACCTTTACACCTTGATCTCACCTTTACATCCCTCGCAGGTGAGCGCGTTGTAGTGGTAGCCGGAGGCGCGGTCCCCGCAGACCAGACACAGCTCCTCGTTCATGCGCGGCAGCGGTCCCTTCTTCCGCTTGTCCTCGCCGAACTGGCCATTGCTGCAGGGCGACGCCATGTCCTCGTGACCTGCGGCGGAGAACGGGGTCTCTGTCAGAGGGCGGGGTCTCCGTCAGAGGGCGGGGTCTCAGTCAGAGGGCGGGGTCTCTGTCAGAGGGCGGGGTCTCCGTCAGAGGGCGGGGTCACCGTCAGAGGGCGGAATCAGGCCAGGTCACCGTCAGGGGGCGGGGTCTCCGTCAGAGGGCGGAATCAGGCCAGGTCACCGTCAGGGGGCGGGGTGTCTGTCAGAGGGCGGGGTCACTGTCAGAGGGCGGGGTCTCCGTCAGAGGGCGGGGTATCCGTCAGAGGGCGCGGTCACCGTCAGGGGGCGGGGTCTCCGTCAGATGTCGGGGTCATTGTCAGAGGGCGTGGTCACTGTCAGAGGGCGGGGTCTCCGTCAGGGGGCGGGGTCACCGTCAGGGGGCGGGGTTTCCGTCAGATGTCGGGGTCACTGTCAGAGGGCGTGGTCACTGTCAGAGGGCGGTGTCTCAATCAGAGGACGGAATCAGGCCAGGTCACTGTCAGAGGGCGGGGTCTCCGTCAGATGTCGGGGTCACTGTCAGAGGGCGTGGTCACTGTCAGAGGGCGGGGTCTCCGTCAGGGGGCGGGGTCTCCGTCAGATGGCGGGGTCACTGTCAGAGGGCGGGGTCACCGTCAGAGGGCGGGGTCTCCGTCAGAGGGCGGGGTATCCGTCAGTGGGCGGGGTCACTGTCAGAGGGCTTGGTCACCGTCAGAGGGCGGGGTCTCCGTCAGAGGGCGGGGTCTCCGTCAGAGGACGGGATCAGGCCAGGTCACTGTCAGAGGGAGGGGTCACCGTCAGAGGGCGGAGTCACCGTCAGGGGGCGGGGTCACTGTCAGAGGGCGGGGTCTCCGTCAGAGGGCGGGGTCTCCGTCAGAGGGCGGGGTCTCCGTCAGAGGGCGGGGTCTCCGTCAGAGGGTGGGGTCTCCGTCAGAGGACGGGATCAGGCCAGGTCACCGTCAGGGGGCGGGGTCTCCGTCAGAGGGCGGAGTCTCTGTCAGAGGGCGGGGTCTCCGTCAGAGGGCGGGATCAGGCCAGGTCATCATCAGGTCGCAGGTCGCAGGTCGCAGCTATGTAGGAGTGATGACAGCGGTGTGTTTGAAGATGCAGCAGGGGGACCTGGCGAGCGTCACGGACAGTGGCGTGGGCACTGAACGGTGCAGGGGAAGAGTCACCGTCACAGCCGGAGCGGAAGATAGGCAACATCGCAGTCACGGTCACAGTCACGGTCAGTCACGGTCACAGTCACGGTCAGAGACGGAAGGAAAATACAGATAGATCAACGATACCGGTTGACTCAACCGGCGAAGAACATAACCGAACGTCAAAGACATCGGGCATTTTTTGCATTAACACGACTTAACTTTCTGTCACTG
Organism: Chirona hameri; assembly: GCA_036785665.1. Classification (NCBI taxonomy): domain Eukaryota; kingdom Metazoa; phylum Arthropoda; class Thecostraca; order Balanomorpha; family Balanidae; genus Chirona; species Chirona hameri. The sequence goes on from JAXIVJ010001352.1 coordinate 68,339, forward strand.
ATGCTTTTAATCGTCTTTCTGCGGCTTAAGGATGATAAAAGAGAAAACGTCTCGGTAGCTTGTCGCGCCGGTCAAGCGGACGAAATATTCCCCGCGAAAGCGATTACATCGCCGTCATCCGACTCATACGCGATGTGAAAAATTGATAACGGCTTCGTCATGGATTGCAGCAGCAGCAGCAGCGCGACATCTCCTGCGCGGCGGCAGGTTCAGTGTGCAGGTTCAAGGTGACGGCCGTCACTCGTGTCAGCAGCTGCTGCCGGTGCCGTGTTGTTGACTGACCGCAGCTCCGCCACGGCCGCGGCCAAACCGACACACCGGATCAGCCGCGTCGTGTCACAGCGCACCCTGTCCGTCACAATGAACAGCTTCCCGACATCAGCACGCGACCGGGGCCGCTTCTGATTGGCGCCAAACCGCCGCCGGGCGTCCATCTCCCCGAACTGGGAAGCTGAAGGATTTGCCGCCTCGCCGGGAAGAGGATATATTCTCGGGCCGTGCAGCGACAACTCTCCCAGAACCGGTAGCATTAGCGGCCGTCAAAGCCGCTTTCGAAATCTGACATTCCACTCTGTTGACAGCGCTCTCATGGCAATGAACTTCAGAGCGCGTCGCTGCTGGCCGCGGAGCGCGCGGCAGCCGCAGGATGCTGTGCTCCGGCCGCCGGGTCCACCGCACAGTGCCTGCATTACCAGCAGTCAGTGGCCTGCTGCACCACACGACACAGACCGGACGCACTGCTGACGGCTAGCGCGGACCCAGCGGCCGCGCCGCCTGACCGTGGGATCGGCGAGCTGTCCGCTCCCACCACCCACGCCCCCACCTCCCCACCCACGCCGACCGGCCCGCCCGGCCCGCCCGGCACGCCGAGACCAGCCGCAACACGATCCTCCGACTCACGCGGATCAAGGCTGTGCTGATGCAGGGGCAGCGGCCGAACTCGGCCAGGGGAGCAGGACGTCTCACGGCCACCAAGGATCCGGTGATCAGCAGGTCGACAAAGCCACCACCAACCCGCTGCCCGCTGCCGCCTCCCCTCACACAGACTCCCTCCGCCGCACCGACCAAATCGCCCCAAAATGGCCCATTCAGCCTGCCAATGGACAGCCTTTTCGGTGAAGTGGCACAAGAATTTCTCGGCTGTGTATCCGATTCTTCCTGTGTCGGGGCGGGCTTTGTGCGCCGGCCGCAGCCCTATCCACGGCCCAGTGCCGGGCATTCAGCGTTCAGACCATCCGACAGGAGCGTTTAAAGGGGCGCACATGTCGACCGCCCGCTCCACCGAGCCGCCCAATCACCATCACCGACGCACCGCGTCCCACGGGACAGACAAATGCAGCGCAGCGCGCACTAAACGCCGCACCAAACGGCGCACTAAACGGCGTACAAACCGACACACCGAACGACGCACTGGGAACCGGAAACTGATCGGCGACGAGTTGGTGGTTTCACAGGCGAAATTCTTCGGGTGGTCAGTGGTCATACACCAAGCGCTAACGATGCTAATTGGCAGTAGAGAAAGTAGGCGACCGGCAGCCTGGACAGGTCGCAATCAATTCACAGTTCGGGATGGGAAATATAATAATATATCGCTGCTCCACAACATGCTCATATATTTTATTCGTCATTGTCACTACAATTGCACGCCACCGAAGCCAATGCATGCAACTGTGTTTAACCATTTATGTGTAGTTTGTGTCCCTGCCTGGTCGAACCTTTATCCGTTATCATATGACTGAAATGATACAGAAATAACTACCCCGTCTCAAATTCTAGCGTTCACCGCCATGCTGAGCGTGCGTGTCGACAGGCTGTGCTGACCTCTATCACAACATGCGGCTGACGGCTGTGCTGACCTCTATCACAACCTGCGGCTGACGTCTCGTATTACAGGGGTCACAGCTCTCCGTCCTCATCAGGAAGTGTGGTCTGCGGCCGGCGCGGTATCAGCACCATCGCAGGATGACCCGCCACCTGTCCCGACTGGCGCGACCCTCCTGCGCAGCGAGACGTGTCCTCGGCACTCGGCAGCGGCCCGCCGCGCCGTCCCACCCCACCGCCAGGGCGATGTCGACCGATTCAGCCCACACCGTGCACACGCCTTTATGGCCACTTATGGCCTTTATGGCCGGCTGAGATGGTAGTGTTGTAAAACAGACATACTTCTAGCAGCAGGAGGTACAGCTATGTCCCAAAATGCTGACCAAATTAGCTCCGCTTAGATGGTGCTTGTATTCGTCATATGAAGAACGATGGAAACTATTGAATGCTGGATACTGGTTGGTTTAAGCATCCTCCAATATGGCTGATGACCGGAAGGTCGCTTCTTTCCGGAGTCTTGCTGGTGGCAGACCGTGGCCAGAGGTGAGGGGGAGGTCAGCACCCAGGCCAGTGTGCCCTCAGCCGTCTCCCGAGACTGCACGATCCGCAGCCGGGCGGCACGCCAGACGGCCGCCCCCGCCCCCGCCGCCGCCCCGGCAGCCGAGCGGCACCAGCGACCATGACCCCAGCAGCACGTCACTGGAGGCAGCAGCTCCTGATGAAAGGCGCTGCCGAGTGATGGAGACAGGCAGCACGTCACTGGAGGCAGCGGCTCCTGATGGCAGGCGCTGCCGAGTGATGGAGACAGGCAGCACGTCACTGGAGGCAGCGGCTCCTGATGACAGGCGCTGCCGAGTGATGGAGACAGGCAGCACGTCACTGGAGGCAGCAGCTCCTGATGACAGGCGCTGCCGAGTGATGGAGACAGGCAGCACGTCACTGGAGGCAGTGGCTCCTGGCGACAGGCGCTGTCGAGTGATGGGGCCAGAGGAGGGACTCCTTGCAGAGCATGATTATTTTTGCTCTAGAGTGCCGCAACCGCGAGGTTATACGGCGCCCGTTCCTTGCAGTGCATGAATAGCGATATATATCGTAGCCAGTGCCACATTACTTGTTTGTGCGGTGCCTTATCTGAACTGAGACTGTCAGTGAGGGATCAGTATTTGCATTTGCATACGGTAGTATCGGGCTTATCCAAGGCAACACATGCACCAAACAGAAGATAGTGTCAGAGTCGAGGGCCAAGTTAGAGCCACTGAGCCGGTGTGGCCGGGCAGGGCGCCGGATTCCAGCATCATCCGACCGGCGCCTACCACAGCGGCGGAGACGCCCAGAGGAAAGACAGCCCTCAGCCGGAGCCTGGCCGCCGACCTGTAGCCAGTTAGGCCGGCTGCGAGGAGCCGCAGGGATGGCTGGGGACCGGCCGGCCCTTCCTCATCTCACGTCACTGAGGGAAGGACAGGTCAGACGGACCTGACCTGAGGGGCCCCACAGCGGCTCGACAGGCCCGACTCGGCCCGACAGAGACCCTAGTGCGCAGTACAGCTGAGAGGCCGGCCAGTCCCCCCCCCCCCTACTCCCCCCCCACACCGGACATACCGCGCGCATTGTTCTGTGACGTCACTCCAACATCCTCCGAATTAAGGATGCACCTTTTTGCACGACCCGTACCGACCCCTGAAAAGCCGCCCCGGCGACGAAAGCTCAACACATCGCGAAAAATGGAGCTTTTTCAGGCAAAACCAGCGGCAAAACACTGGGAACATTCCGTACAGAGCCAGCTGGTCTGAAATCCACATCACGGTGCGCTAAAAATACACCCATTCGTGGCATACAAAACGCCACTGTACCCTGATCTGACTCAACAACGACAACAGAATTTGCATACGAATCAGCTGCTCTACGCTACACTCATGAATCATGAAAGCGAGCAGCATTTGCGCCGGCAGAGCCCGCGCCGCCACTGTCACTGGCGCAAGGCCCTGACACAGCGCACGTGCAGCATGTCGGTGTGCAAATGAGCAGCGCGGCGCGAGCCAGTGACAGGCCAGTCCATGCCATGTAACGCCGGCAGCCGGCCGGCCGGCGGCCGCTGCGGCTGCGATGGCACACTGGCGCACATCTACTGACCAGCTCTCAGACGTGTCAACAGCCGGAACGGCGGGCGGGCAGAGGGAAGAGGGCAGAGGGCAGAGGGCAGAGGGCAGAGGGCAGAGGGCAGAGGGCAGAGGGCAGAGGGCAGAGGGCAGAGGGCAGAGGACATAGGACAGAGGGCAGCGAGCAGAGGGCATAGGGCATAGGGCATAGGGCAGAGGGCAGCGGGCAGAGGGCAGCGGACAGAGGGAGGCGGGCAGCGGGCAGCGGGCAGATGGCAGAGGGCAGCGGGCAGCGGGCAGCGGACAGAGGGCAGAGGGCAGCGGGCAGAGGGCAGAGGGCGGCGGGCAGAGGGCAGCGGACAGAGGGAAGCGGGCAGAGGGCAGAGGGCAGATGGCAGAGGGTGGTGGCGGGCGGGCCGGGATAGAGCCCTAGATAGATAGAGGGCGGCGGCGGCTGGCGGGCCGGGATAGAGCCCCACGCTCCGTCGCAGTCTCCAGCGACTGCGATGCCTCACAGAAGGCCATCCGGCATTGCGCAACGCGGCGGCCGGCGGCCGGCCACCGCGCCGGGAAAGGACGATGACACGGCACACTTCCGAGTGCCGGACGTTACACCAGTGCCATGCCCGGCAGAACTAAGGCAATGCCAGGTAGTGAAAATTATGTGAAAATTAATCGCCACAGGAGTCTACAAATAGGGTCCCGAAATGAGAGAAAATTCGCTATAAGTAGACACTTCGTTCCATTTTTATTTAATCGAATTACACCATGGATCATTTCAACTTTGATACATTGTGTTCGTGAACCTTCCCATGAACTCACCAAGGTCGAAACAATTACCTTAGGTATAGCGCGATCAAAGCGTGAAGAGACATGTATAGCAAGGTATAATACAAGGCACATCAGGGGGTGATATATAGGTTTGTTATTGTAAGCTTTTGTTTACTTGATCAAGAGATCCTTAAGGTAAAAATAGTCACAGAAGATACAAAAGGACCATTACTGGCAATATCGCAGTACTGACAATAGTTTAGAACAGGCCCAGCACCCGCGATCTTACGCAAACCTAAATGCATGCCAATATCGTTGCTCACTACAAACTACATAAACAATGTCACTTTGCGTCGATTTCCTAGCGATGACCGCATGAATGGGTTCACCCTGCGAATTCCAGCGATTTGTTTGCGTGTCGCTCATGTCGAAACGTAACTTCGCGTGCCGGCTAAGTGCAGACAGTTAAGTGCAGCGAGTCGCTGTCACGACAGCTAGGTATATACGGGTTTGTTCTGATGGAGAGGGCCGCACGCCATCATCACGTCCGAACCGCTCCGTTACCAGACGCCGGCCGCGGAGACACTCACAAACCGCCCGCCGGCAGCCGAACGGCCCTGTCCACAGGCTCCTAAACCAATGCCACCCAGACCGAAAGTATGACACTATGTCTAGCTGTGGTTGCTGGAGGAAAACGAGAGCGGACGGTTACAGGATCAGGTTTGATGACGGCTGTTGATAGGTGCTGATGCTTGCTGTTAGGCAACGTCACAACAGCACAGCAGCGATCGGCAGCTTTCGATGGCGGATGATGCTGGACACGACAGCTTAGAGTCCAAGGCAATTGTCGAGAACCTATTGCACACCGATGTCCGCTAACCCCGGCAAACAGCTTTGTTGTGATATAAACTGCATTTGTTAAGTCGTTTTCGAATGCATGCCGGTCAATTTGGCTGGAGCCAAAATAGGGAGCGCCGTTCTTGTCAACCATCAATGCACCATACATATACCTACCTACTTGAACGAACAAAAGCCCCAAGTACAAAATCCGTTTCTCACAAGCTCCGACAGAGGCGCCACCCCCGACCAGCCCCCACCTGCGCCCTGCCCCGCGACAGAGCTGAGCTCCGGCCCTGCCCCGCGACAGAGAGCCGAGCTCCGGCGATGGGCCGGCGCCGGCTGTGGGCCGATGGGCCGGCGCCGGCCACCTCGCCTCGCCGCCGCGCCAGATGGTCGTTCGACGATCGTGACGCGCCTACCGAGCCGCGACAGATGTGGCGCCGTCGGCCGCCGCTCACCTTGGCGACGCTCCAGGTGCGCCGGCAGCGCCGCACGCGCGTCATGACCGCCGCAGCCTCACTCGGCCGGCAAACCGGCCAGACACAGGCACTACCCAGCCGCCCGGCCGCTGTGACAGGCCTCGCTCAGGTGCAAGGTAACAACTGCCGGGCCACTTTTTGCCAATTAGCTGTTTTGGACAGCGCATGTATCAACACCAGCATCAGCCCGCCAGATCATTATCTCAGGAGCCTCCTCTGGTTCAAAACTATAAATATATTCCGTCGCGCGATGCGCAGGGGGGGGGGGGGGTATCTATGCCAAAGTCACGTTTTAAGATGACGTGTAAGGTCAATTAGCCCCCGCCGACGGAAATGCCCGTGCGAAAAGGCGGAACTGCCCGCGCCCGGATGGATTCGGACCTGAGAACATGGACCTCCGGCGCGAAGAGCGGCAATTAGCCCGCCTTAACAGATCAATCCGAGCCTGCCGTCGCGCGGATTCGACCTTGGGGAAGACACAATTATTGTCCGGCCATTGGAGCCACTTTACAGCCGGTGGTAATAGATGGCCACACGAAGCGATCAGGACGGAACGAGAGGATGGGAGAGACGGGGAGAGAGGATGGAGGGAAATTGAGGAGGGCTCTCCCCTCTCCGAGGCCGTCACGCCCACCCCAGTGTGACAGAGAGGAGCGCGCTTATCATCACCAGACAGCTTCACAGCGGGGAGCGGCGGTAACGGGCCGAGAACAGGGCCAGATCACAGGCTGGAGAGCATTTAGAGGGAGCAACGGGCCGACAGGCGGCAGCGGGCCGAGAACAGGGCCAGATCACAGGCTGGAGATAATTTAGCACATGTGACGCACTATAACATTATCGGCAAGCGGTTGGACAAGCAAGACCACTTTCCGTCCAATCACGACACCCATACACGTGATGTCACGTGACACGTGATGTCATCCGCCAAATGCAAACGGTTATTGACACAGCGACAAGGACATTCACTTCGTACCGGCCACGGAAACCCTCGGCGGATCAAAGGGAATTTACGACCACCAGGACTCTTACGACCGCTATTCTGAAAACGTGGCGACCAACCAGCTCTGTCCGCCTCTCGTCCGTTGACGGACATTACTCACATCGCCAAACGCGGCCGTATCCCAACCCCGATCATAGACAGCCGGCCGGACTGCCGGCCATCTGCCCGTCTCCGCCCACTGTGACCAGTGACCACCCACCGGCGCCCCTCCCGCTCCCCGCCCTCCGGCCGACCCTGCACCCTGCTGTCCTATATGGCGGCGCCGTTCCAAGGGCGGCCGCGGGGCAATGCCCGGCCCGGTCCGGCCCGGTCCGGTCCGCCGGGGCCGGTTCTACGTGACCTGCATCCGGTGTTGAGCCGCTCTCCGCTCGCGCGCGGCCGTCCTCGCGCGCGCCACAGCAGCGCTCTCTCTCCGCGCGCTCGGCCGCCGCGTCAGACCGCCGCCATGACCGGCCTTGACTCCTGCCGCGGCGGCGGCGGCGGCGCCGGGAACAGGTAGGGCGGGCGGCCCGCTACATACACACCGGGCACAGGAGGAGGCGGCCACGGTACCATGCAGCGGTACCCCGGGCCAACCCTCTCAGTTAGACGGGGAGGGGTGAGCAGGGGATTGGCGGCGCCCCTGAAGAAAGGCCGCGCGCCGCCCAGTCAACAACACCGTCCCGCTGCGCACATGGTTCCCCTGTGGACCACAGGCCCAGTCCACCAGCGGGTCGGCCGGGGCGGGCGCAGTCTCTGCCAGACGGGCACGAGACGCCGGCTCGTGTCGCGGCTGCACGCGATCCGGCGCAGATAACGCGACACGAGACACGTCTGTCTGACACCTGCCGCGACACGAGACACGTGCCCTCTAGCAGCAGACGGTACCGAGACAGACAGGCGGGTCTGTTCACATCACCGGCAGACCCGGCCCGACGGCCAGTGCACGTCACCGGAGTACCAGCCCAAGCAACGGCCAGCCAGCGGGTCCCGAAGGACGGTCATTTCCTCCGAAATTTCAGGATGCACGCCTCTTCACGAAGCGCGCTCCGGAAAACGCACCGCGCAACAGCCGTGAAATCCCAATTTCGCCCCGCTCCGCCCCGGGCGAAATCGCGTGTGGCTAGCCCACGCCACCCGCTGCTTTTTGCCACTAATTGAAAATCACATTTCCTGTAATTACCTACCTAATGGTCAACCGTGACGCGGACACATAAAAAGCGTCCCAAAGTAAACACGACACAATAGGCGGGCGTCCAGAGGTCGGATAAAAAAGGCGCCCAGCATTTGACGGTCTGTGCCCTGGGGCCTGAAGGGACCCCAGGCAACAGCGAGGCAGCGCGCACCTCGGCCACCGAAGCCCCTCCATGTTAGATCCCGTTCGTGGCGATCTGGATAGAGACCCGACTAGTTAGTCGTGGCGATCGGGACAGAGACCCGATCACAGGGAGATCTGAGAGCGCCTATCACCGCCCGAGCGGCGGAGGCGGCGACCACCAGACAGGCTACAGGCGGAGGCGTGTCGCCGCGTGCCGCTCCCATCTGACGCCGTTCCCAGCCACTGCGGCCGGATGTGAAGGACGCAGCTCGGGACTGGGAATTGACGCAGACACAGCCTCGGCCGAGACGCCGCCGGCGGCGGAGCGGCCTCCGTCAGACCGCATGGCCGGCATCACCACCGCCGCCGCCGCCGCTGCCGAGCCACAGAACTACAGCAAAAACGCGGCAATGCCGTCGGCCGTGGGGCGGCAGCAGGGCAAAACATGGCATGGCGATCGCTGCGTCCGGCCAGCGCCAACCGCAGTGGGTACCGCCCCCACGCAGCCCGCCCGCCGGTGGAAACGGGCCAGAGTACAGCCAGCAGGCTCACAGTCCTGATGCCGGGACCCTATACGGCTATATGCTGTTATTAGGCAGACAGGAGATGCAGCATTGTAGGTACAAACTAACCAAATTTAGAGATCAGGCACAGAGAGCTGAACAGCAGATCCAGATACCAGGAGGAGCGGCCGGAGCGAGTTACAAATGACAGGTACAGTCTCCAGATACCAGGAACACGGACTAGCAACACTGGCCGTGGCAGAGCAGAAATGTGCCTGGGCGCCAGCCAACGAGTAATGAGTGTCGACAACAATCGACCACGTCGCCGCCCGGCCGCGGGTGGTGCAGGCCGATAGAGGTGGCTCAGCGGAGCGTGGAGAGAGGCGGCGAGCTGCCGCGGGGCCGTGCGCAGGGTCCGTCCACAGCAGCGGCGTCATACAGGTGACGACTCCAGTGCGTCACACAGGGCCCCGCGGCACAACTGGGCCGGAACAGGCTTGCTGCCGGCCACATCATCACGGACCGCCGCAGTACCCGATGACACTGCTGTTCGGGTGTGGTGGCGAAACGGCTGGATAAAAGTGGCGAAACGGCTGGATAAAAAGCTCTTACCCAGTCGTTTCCCACATTGAAAACGCATTGGATTGAAGCTCGTTGAGAAACGAGGAAACATGCAGATGGTGAGGCAGAAAGACGTAGAGGTAACACCATAATCAGTGGATGCGTATTCATTCAGTGCTAATATGATGAGGGAACACATTTGTGTCCTTACGCGTATGATTACGTATCGCATTAAAACAGCACCTGCGCCAGAGGTTGAGGATCACACGCATCCTCGACCTTCCCTGGATCTTTCCCGACTTTTCTCTCCGATGCGAGGTGTCAGCAGTGCCGGCCATACCGCCAGTCATACGCGGTGACCCGTCAGCGGTGGGAGATCCCCATCCAGAGCCCAGCAGGAGACAGATACAATGGCCACGATTCTGGGCCGGCCCAGACCTGCGCCCACGCCAGCCTGTTGCCGGGCGAGGGAACACGTTCTGCTGACGGAGGGAGGATCGGGAGTCGGGAGAGGAGCTCACGCCCTCGGACGCTGGGCCTTCTGGGCCGCTGGGCCTTCTGGGCCGCTGGGAGAGGAGCCCTCGGAGGCTGGGCCAGGGTAGGTGCCCCTGGGTCGCTGGGAGAGGAGCCCTCAGAGGCTGGGCCATGGTAGGTGACCTGGGCCGCTGGGAGAGGAGCCCACGGAGGCTGGGACAGGGTAGGTGCCCCTGGGCCGCTGGGAGAGGAGCCCTCAGAGGCTGGGACAGGGTAGGTGTGCTTGGTCGCTGGGAGAGGAGCCCACGCCTTCGGAGGCTGGGCCATGGTAGGTGACCTGGACCGCTGGGAGAGGAGCCCACGGAGGCTGGGCCAGGGTAGGTGACCTGGGCCGCTGGGAGAGGAGCCCTCAGAGGCTGGGCCAGGGTAGGTGTGATTGGTCGCTGGGAGAGGAGCCCACGCCTTCGGAGGCTGGGACAGGGTAGGTGCCCCTGGGTCGCTGGGAGAGGAGCCCACGGAGGCTGGGACAGGGTAGGTGTGCTAGGTCGCTGGGAGAGGAGCCCTCGGAGGCTGGGACAGGGTAGGTGTGCTAGGTCGCTAGGAGAGGAGCCCTCGGAGGCTGGGACAGGGTAGGTGCCCCTGGGTCGCTGGGAGAGGAGCCCTCGGAGGCTGGGTCAGGGTAGGTGACCTGGACCGCTGGGAGAGGAGCCCACGGAGGCTGGGCCAGGGTAGGTGTGCTAGGTCGCTGGGAGAGGAGCCCTCGGAGGCTGGGCCAGGGTAGGTGTGCTGGGCCGCTGGGAGAGGAGCCCACGGAGGCTGGGCCAGGGTAGGTGTGCTGGACCGCTGGGAGAGGAGCCCACGGAGGCTGGGCCAGGGTAGGTGTGCTGGACCGCTGGGAGAGGAGCCCACGGAGGCTGGGCCAGGGTGGGTGTGCTGGACCGCTGGGAGAGGAGCCCACGGAGGCTGGGCCAGGGTAGGTGTGCTGGGCCGCGGCCGTGCTGATGGGTCGTCGGTCGCCGGCTTTTTACCGCTGTTTTTGCTGCGCCGCCGGCCGCCGAACGTGACCGAGACCGGAGGGCGGCCAGGCTGCACGGCCAGGTGAGTTGGGAGGACCGGCAGAAGCTGCAGGGCAGGTAACGTGACCGAGACCGGAGGGCGGCCGGGCTGCACGGCCAGGTGAGTTGGGAGGATCGACAGAAGCTGCAGGGCAGGTAACGTGACCGAGACCGGAGGGTGGCCAGGCTGCACGGCCAGGTGAGTTGGGAGGACCGACAGAAGCTGCAGGGCAGGTAGGGTGGTGCCAGAGCCGGAGACGGTCTCGCCCTGGCTCAGCCCGGAGACACACCCGTGGGCGTCGCGCACCCGTGTCCGTACATAAGAAACAAATACCAACGTTTGCATTCATGCTATGCGAAACTACAGTGCAAAACTTCCGCGGTCCACAGGTTCAAGGACTTCTGAAAACGTTTTGTAAGCTGTGTTATGAAATAAACTGAGTTGAATTCCGTTCCGCATCCACGACTGAAACCAAGATCAATATCTGCTTTTCCTCTGAAAACAGCGCTGCTCTCCGCATCCCTCCGACAATCGTGTATGCTGAACTTCCCACAGACCTCTAACCACCCCTCTCTCGCCCTGGGCCTACCATTGTTCATCTCCAGCTGCGGCGGCGCGCTGATGAGGATCTTCCTGACGTGGTGCAGCGGGCCGCCGATGCCCAGGCTGGCGGCCGTCGTCGTGTTGGAGTTGAGGTCCAGGTCGCGCCACATCAGACCGTCCATCTGCATGTCGAAGTCGGTCTCCAACGCCTGGTCGGGACTGGCCATCATGGCCGTGGTGTGGGTGGACGTCGGCGAGGTCTGCTCGGAGAACGGCGACAGGTGCGACGACGTCACCTCTGGCGGCGAGCCGTCGGCGGCCACCGTCAGACTCGGCAGCCTCGGGTAGCTGAGCGTCTTTAGATCGGTCAGCGACAGCATCATGGCTCTGCGGCAGCTCCGCTGGCGGTGACGCAGCGCTTCCTTTCCCGACGCACGATGACGGCGCCGGCACACTGGCCCCGATAACTGTGCCCACAGACGTTTTTGCGCAAATCAAACGCAAAAAGCGCGTTTTTGCGAACGCGGAAAAAGTCTGCACACTACGCGCAACAAACTGCTGAGTCAATGCCCACAAGATCACAGCGTAGGAATGCCCATGAGTTGCCGGGAGAGCGTCCACGAGCTACGGCATAGCACGTGCGCGGCGCAGCGTCCGAGCGACGCACTTTCGCTCTCGAGGTCCGGAGCCCGACTGACGTCGGCCGCCGGCCGCCTCCATGTTTAGTGACGTCACGGTGCCTCGGCGGCGCGGCGCGGCGCGCCGGCCGGCCGACTCGCAGCAATAAGAAGTGAAAGTCGCGGACGGCACTACAGGTAAACCATAGCGGGGTAGGAGCGAACGACAAGACAGATCAACCAATCGGATGCAGGAGGTGTTGGTCGGAAACTGGGCACGAGCTTTCAAAGACAGTTGTGTCTAAGGAAGAGACTTGGGGAGCGATCGGCAACACGACGAATTCGCTTTCCGACGAATCCAACGAATTCGCTCTCCGACGAATTTGCTGTCTCGTGCGTTCTGTAACAACACAATTATCCGCCGGTTTTGTCACTGCTGCGCCGTGTCATGGTTTGTGTAGTTATAGGGCCTTGGTTTGTGTGGTTATTTTACTTGTTTTCAGAAATCACGGTACTTTGAACTTTGTCAGTACTCAGCAACACTGCAGTCAATACAGCAATACTGCAGATGACGTTATGGCACACTGCAAAAGAAATTAGCCCTCCCGACGACTGGTTTGGAAATTCGCGCTCCGACAGAGCGAATTCTTCGGGCGAATTCGCTCGTTTGCAGATTCGTCGTGTTGCCGAACACAAACTGAGCGAATATTCTGCGTCCGGCGAATCACCGACGAATTCGTCGTGATTACGGCGAATTCGTCGTGTTGCCGATCGCACCCTTGGGCTACAGAGATGGAATCACGAGTGATGAGTAACTTTGATATACATGTATCTTGCCATTAGGCGATACAGTGTTAAAGCTTAACCGACGTTACATAAACCATTAAATAGGGCGAATTTATATCGTCGAACGAAGAAACAATAATTTTAATGTGGGCGAGGATGGATGACATTAGTATAGTTAATATTATGTAAGATGACATTAGTATAGTTAATATTATGTAATCTTAACCACGTGAGATATTTTTATTTTTAGAAGAAAATCCAGGAGGAAGATAGAAAAACAAGCTTTCGGCGTTACACCATAATCAAGTTAAGTCAACAAACTTGATAATGGCGTAATGCCGAAAGCTTGCTTTTGCTTCCTGGCTTTTTTCTTCTAAAAATAAGAATATCTGACACAGTTAAGATTATTTTCCCTTACATAAAGAAACAATAAGAAGCAATACCTGCGGCTTATCCGTGCAACACAAGGAAATGAGTCTGGTTTGAGAATTCCCTGACATCAGCTCAAAAGAATGTTTATTTGCGTGACAGGTCAAAAAGGATCTTAAGCTTCTCGACTAGTGATATTACAGATATAACATTTATTTAAAAGGCTACCAGTGGTTGTAATGTTAGGAATCGAATTTTCAACCTTCACGTCGAGCCAGGTCATTACCAAGATCTTAAAAACGCCAAGATCTGAACAAATATGTACCTAGGTATGCGAGATGTTGCTTGAATATCGTGCTTATATTTATATTGGCGGCAGCGCATTTCAAGTTGTGCTTGCATTGCTTCCATGGACAGCTTAATATTCGCATGCTACTGCAAATGTAGTCCAATCGAAAGAATGTTACGGTATTTTAAGATATAATGTAGTGACCATAACAAGTGTAAGATACATTTTTATCAGAATAGCAGCGTCCTGTTCGTGTTCCGGACCATTTCAGACGCCCATATATATGTTATGAAGAAACAGTTGTCTTCTACTATTGAGTATTTATTACCTTGTCCGCCCATGGATTGGTGGCAGAATAAACATTAACTTCATTGGTCATGATTCGTTCATGGGAAATAGTTTGATTGTCATCGAACGTGTCTCAGGGTGCAACAGAATACGAAGAAAACGTGGTATGTAGTATGTACCCCCCCCCCCCGCAGTTGCTATGGTGCACACTAAGGTCCGGCTTCTTTCTCCTCTAGCGTATGTTTGACGGCGAATTAAGAAACAAACGACCGTATATACATTCAAACCGCATTACCGAGAGCTTCAAATAGATATATTGACACATTGGATCACCTTTTTCCATTGGCTTCTTTTAATAAAAAATACGTTTTTACCACCGCAAAGCGCTAAAAACGTATTTGTTTTGCTTAAAAGCAGCCAATGGATAAGGTGAGCCAATGTGTCAATATATCAATTTGAAGCTCTCAGTAATGCGGTTTGAATGCATATATGGTCGTTTCTTAATTCGCCGTCAAACATACGCTAGAGGAGAAAATAAGCCGGACCTTAGTGTGTACCATAGCAACTACGGGTGCCTGTACCTACTTGGTGCGAAACTCCAGGAAGCGCATATTTTAGCAACAGCATAGCCGTTCCAGTTACCCCCAGTTGCCTGTACAGTGTACAGCCGAGTCGGTATATGACGGAAGAGTTTTCAGCTCAGCCTGGGCCGCCGACTGCCCGATGCGGCTGACTGGGTCGACCTTGCGAGCTGAGCCGAGCCGAGCCGAGCCGGGCCGTGCAGGGGGCAGACATTGACCTTCGATCGACGCTCTGTCACACCTCGATGGTCACCGTTCGCCGTCAGTCAGCGTGAGAGCCGAACGGAGATAACAAAAAACGTCTCCCAGCCCTGAGCCCAGCCGGCCGACCACCAAGGCAGCCTTGACGGAACAGCCCAACCGTCCCGAAATACCTTAGTCATCACCGACCATAGAGCTGATTGGTATGCGGGGCAGGTCGCCGCATTCCGCACAACATCTGCTGTCTCCGGCAAACAAAACACAACTTCGGCCGCCCCACGGGATCCCTTTGAGCCGCCCTGGCACCCGGTAGCAGCGGCGGCCACTGCGTTGCGGCAGTGCCACTCGGCCAGATTCGCTGGCTCATGGCGGCGGTGGAGCGGTGGCGGCCGTTGGACAGACCGGAGCTCATCCATCACTGCCCGGCCGCCGGGGCAGCTATTTCAAGGCCCGGCGCGGCCCGGCGGCCCGGCGGTGGCACAGCGTGCGAGTGCGCCGCAGCGTCACACACCTGAGCCGTGTATCCGGTCGGCGCCGCCGGCGGCCCCGACAGCGGTCGGCCGGGCCCGCCCCCGCCTCGGGCAGACTCGGACTGTGGCCGGCAGCACACTCGCACAGCTCGTGTGGCCGGCAGAACACTCGCACAGCTCGTGTGGCCGACAGAACACTCGCACAGCTCGTGTGGCCGACAGAACACTCACACAGCTCGTGTGGCCGGCAGAACACTCGCACAGCTCGTGTGGCCGGCAGAACACTCGCACAGCTCGTGTGGCCGGCAGAACACTCACACAGCTCGAGTGGCCGGCAGAACACTCACACAGCTCGTGTGGCCGGCAGAACACTCACACAGCTCGTGTGGCCGGCAGAACACTCACACAGCTCGTGTGGCCGGCAGAACACTCGCACAGCTCGTGTGGCCGGCAGAACATTCGCACAGCTCGTGTGGCCGGCAGAACACTCGCACAGCTCGTGTGGCCGGCAGAACACTCGCACAGCTCGTGTGGCCGGCAGAACACTCACACAGCTCGAGTGGCCGGCAGAACACTCACACAGCTCGTGTGGCCGGCAGAACACTCACACAGCTCGTGTGGCCGGCAGAACACTCACACAGCTCGTGTGGCCGGCAGAACACTCGCACAGCTCGTGTGGCCGGCAGAACACTCGCACAGCTCGTGTGGCCGGCAGAACACTCACACAGCTCGAGTGGCCGGCAGAACACTCACACAGCTCGTGTGGAGGACTCGGACTGCGGCCGGCAGAACACTCGCACAGCTCGTGTGGACGACAGAACACTCGCACAGCTCGTGTGGCCGACAGAACACTCGCACAGCTCGTGTGGCCGGCAGAACACTCACACAGCTCGTGTGGCCGGCAGAACACTCGCACAGCTCGTGTGGCCGGCAGAACACTCGCACAGCTCGTGTGGCCGGCAGAACACTCACACAGCTCGTGTGGCCGGCAGAACACTCGCACAGCTCGTGTGGCCGGCAGAACACTCGCACAGCTCGTGTGGCCGGCAGAACACTCACACAGCTCGTGTGGCCGGCAGAACACTCGCACAGCTCGTGTGGCCGGCAGCACACTCGCACAGCTCGTGTGGCCGGCAGAACACTCACACAGCTCGTGTGGCCGGCAGAACACTCACACAGCTCGTGTGGCCGGCAGAACACTCGCACAGCTCGTGTGGCCGGCAGAACACTCGCACAGCTCGTGTGGCCGGCAGAACACTCACACAGCTCGAGTGGAGGACTCGGACTGCGGCCGACAGAACACTCGCACAGCTCGTGTGGCCGGCAGAACACTCACACAGCTCGTGTGGCCGGCAGAACACTCACACAGCTCGTGTGGCCGGCAGAACACTCACACAGCTCGTGTGGCCGGCAGAACACTCGCACAGCTCGTGTGGCCGGCAGAACACTCACACAGCTCGTGTGGCCGGCAGAACACTCCCACAGCTCGTGTGGCCGGCAGAACACTCACACAGCTCGTGTGGCCGGCAGAACACTCACACAGCTCGAGTGGAGGACTCGGACTGCGGCCGACAGAACACTCACACAGCTCGTGTGGCCGGCAGAACACTCACACAGCTCGAGTGGAGGACTCGGACTGCGGCCGACAGAACACTCGCACAGCTCGTGTGGCCGGCAGAACACTCGCACAGCTCGTGTGGCCGGCAGAACACTCACACAGCTCGTGTGGCCGGCAGAACACTCACACAGCTCGAGTGGAGGACTCGGACTGCGGCCGACAGAACACTCGCACAGCTCGTGTGGCCGGCAGAACACTCACACAGCTCGTGTGGCCGACAGAACACTCACACAGCTCGTGTGGCCGACAGAACACTCACACAGCTCGTGTGGCCGGCAGAATACTCACACAGCTCGTGTGGCCGACATAACACTCACACAGCTCGTGTGGCCGACAGAACACTCACACAGCTCGTGTGGCCGACAGAACACTCACACAGCTCGAGTGGCCGACAGAACACTCACACAGCTCGTGTGGAGGACCGCTGGATACATGGCGTTAGTGAGACCACTTCTGCAGTTGTTCGTACACGGCTACAGAACGCGCCGATTCGATACATTCACCATGGACTGTTGTTGAGATGAGTATCGAGTTATTATTGCCAGGCCAGGCAGACCGTGTTGGGTTAACCCTGACCTGCCATCTGGCCATGCGACTTTAATCCACAAACAGGACTTTGAGTAGAATGCTTTAGGGGCCGCTAAGGGTCGGCACAGCGCTTCGGCGCATATCAATGTCCTGTTATTATATATTCAATAATTGTGCACATTATATCGTTACAGGTTTTAAAGGGAACAGTTCACCTTTAACATGGGGCTTTGAACTGAGATTGCAGATTTGTAGAGCAGATCGAAAATGTGGTGAAAGAATTACTTCGCTACGCTAAGTAATTTCGATACAGGACTAGTGGGCCCCTTTTAGAAGACTCTGTTTCGGTTCCACGAAACTTGTTTCGGGGCCTCACAACGGTTGTTTACGTTAAGCAGCCTGCGTATACATGTCTAAAGTCCGGTGTTATTGTGTGCAATAGTTTCCATATCCAAGCTACCATATGCATGCCGTCATACATTGTCATGAAGTTTGTATGGCCATGAAGGAGAAAAGAGAAACATGTCCATTTTTCGACGGATATCCATCTATCGTCCAAACAAATGTCATATTCGTCTTTTTCAGCTCGAAATATCCGTTATAGCCAAATTTCAAAAAACTTTCAAGGTGACCTATTCAAGGTGACCTTTAGCGAGACATCGATTCAGCAAGTCAACTATACTGTTTGTTTATACGCGATTGCTCTATCTAGATGCAGCTCGTTGTAAACTGTTTCGAAGAAATAATATTACGGATGACAGCTGTAAGTAATAATAAAGGGCCCCACCAAGCGTACAGTCAGGTTGAGGTCCTCTTCAGCGATAAACCGCTTCTCTTCAGCGAAACTACATCAGCACCCAAATGAACAATCGTGCGGCAAAGCGCTAAACAACATTAATCCGAGTTTGTCGCTCGGAACAGCGAAACAAGCAGAATGTCCTGATGGAGCCTAACACACTGCCATCTTGTGGCAGAATAGTGCATTACAGCGCGATCCCGTCTGCACCCACCAGGATATCCGCTCTCCGCCGCGCACACCGCCTGTCTCGCCGGTCAGCTCCTACCACCACCGGAGCAATTCTCAAGGTGGGTCAAAGCCCTTCGCCATCGCCGGCCGTTCGGTGGGCTAGGCTAGCTGGGCCAGGGAGGAGCCGCCGGCCGATATAGCAACAGGTGCAGCCGGCCAGGTAAACACGGCCACTGCGCATGCGCAGAGTCAGAGACTGCCGATCGCCAGCGGTGAATAGGAGAGGAGAGGAGAGGAGAGGAGAGGAACGAGACGAGACGAGAGGAGGGGAGACGAGACGAGACGAGACGAGACGAGACGAGACGAGACGAGACGAGACGAGACGAGACGGAGACGGAGACGGAGACGGAGACGGAGACGGAGACGGAGACGGAGACGGAGACGGAGACGGAGACGGAGACGAGACGAGACGAGAGCGAACCAGAAACTCGCCCATATACATAGGTACCTTCATAACCAAAATAGTGAATGCTTAATTGAAGCAAGTAATGCTGAACCCATGCACCTCAATGGGAGGCACCGCGTTATTTTACTACCAGGCATGTCGTTTGGGCCGATAACGGTGTGCGGGGGTATATAGATTTCGTTGCCACGGTTCACTGCCACGCTGAAACTCAGCAACTACATAAGCTAGATACTTCATTCTTTCACCATTCGAAAGCTACGCTCTTGTCGGGGTGCCGTTTCGCCTTTCATACCGATCGGGCCCAAAGAAGGACCACGAGGACCCAAAGAAGATCCGAAAACGCTACTGCCACGCTGAAACTCAGAACCTATAGGAGATAGCGACTCGGGACCTTCACCAATCGACGCACGCCGGTCGGAAACAGTGCCATTTCGCCTTTCATACCGATCGGGCCCAAAGAAGGCCCACCAGGGCCTAACAAAGGGTCAACAACGCAAAAACGCTGGCATAAGCCGCCGCGCAATCGGCCCGACTGACGTGAGTGACATCTTGCGGTAGGATTTCTAAGCTTTCGAGCGGTGCCTCCCATAAGTAGAGCGTCGGATTGGAGGCTTTGCCCACCCTGGCGTCGGATTGGAGGCTTTGCCCACCCTGGCAAGGTGGACAAGCTTAACACAACATAAGCACAATAAGCTATGCTTAGCATAGGGCTCTGATCCCATAAATCCATCCATTCAAAGATTCGGACTCGATATGAAAAAAAGTTTGTGAAGCGACAGATGTCTAGTGGGAGTCCCATATCATACCGATATATATATATATATATATATATATATATATATATATATATATATATATATATATATATATATATATATATATATATATATATATATATATATATATATATATATATATATATATATATATATATATATATATATATATATATATATATATATATATATATATATATATATATATATAAAAATATATATATATATATATATATATATATATATATATATATATATATATATATATATATATATATATATATATATATATATATATATATATATATATATATATATATATATATATATATATATATATATATATATATATATATATATATATATATATATATATATATATATATATATATATATATATATATATATATATATATATATATATATATATATATATATATATATATATATATATATATATATATATATATAAATATATATATATATATATATATATATATATATATATATATATATATATATATATATATATATATATATATATATATATATATATATATATATATATATATATATATATATATATATATATATATATATATATATATATATATATATATATATATATATATATATATATATATATATATATATATATATATATATATATATATATATATATATATATATATATATATATATATATATATATATATATATATATATATATATATATATATATATGTACATATATATATATATATATATATATATATATATATATATATATATATATATATATATATATATATATATATATATATAAATAATTCAGCGATTTGCTGAAATAGTTAAAACTCCTCAACTATTTGTAGTAGATACACGGACTTCTGCATTAAATATGAACATAACGTCGTCGTTTTTAACGCATTGGAGACGTTCATTTAGTGTCGCAAGCTGTTACAACTAGGCACCGAACACCTTTGGAGACCCGATCGCTTATTCTTTGCATTCCAAGTTGTATCCTCTATCGCCAGCCGCCGTTGCTCGCCGTCAACGTTCAGCGAGCTGTTGCTCCGCTCGACGGGCAGACGGCAGCGCGCGCCGCGCCGCACCGGCTGGCCACGAGCCCGGCGGCACAGCAGCACTACAGGCGAGTGTCACTAGCGCCACCTATTGCGAAAAAGTGCAACTCAAAGTTCTGGCAAACTACAAACACAAATATTATAGTAAGTGACTTGCCTTCGATAGATGCCACTGAGGATGTTGAAATGTGTCTTGACCCTTCGCCTGGAAGAGACCAGAATTGGTACGTTAGTGTGTGGTAGGTAAGAAAGAGGGTAAGACTTCTCCAACATAACGTCAAAACGTTCACCGGCTGGCGAGCCAGTTTACCCGTCCCATACCATTCAATCACCTTCATCCCATGATCGCAACGACTGGGGCGGTGTGAGACGATTACAAAATGTATGAGCCTTAACCAAACAACACGTGCAAACAGCCAGGCAATGAACAAATAATAAGTATCCCATACTTTTGATGAATAGAAGGCCCCTGGGACATTGTTGTCAGCCTGACAACAATGTCTGGTCCCTTATATCTCGTATAACTAAATTACTAATCATATAGGACATTTGAATAAGACCACACACAGAGCGTCTTGTTCGAATGTCCTTTAGATAAAATATAGCACGGTATTGAATCAATAACAGCACCTTATATGTTTCAAGCGAAATTACTGAACGCCAGAGCCGGCCATTATCCAGCAGCTATGATCACATTATCTGCCTCGACAGCTCAGTCGGCAGTGAGGGATTTTTTTCCCGCGTCGTCTCGCCAGCGCGCCATTCATTGTTGCTCCCCGCCGAGACGGCCGCCGTCGGGCCGCCATTTCAGTCTGCCGCCCCCCCCCCCTCCCCCCTCTGTCGCAGCGTGATAATACCCAGCTGAACTTGACGGCACCGCCCGCCAGCCAGACGCGCAAAAAACGACGCGCAAAAAAACGCGCCGTCTAGCCAGACATTGAAGAAGAAAAAAAAACGCGCCGAAACAAAAAGCGCCCCACACCAGCACACCTGACCACATGACGGATCCTCCCAGAATACCGAGACGGCGCGCACGTCTCCCCAAATCAACATTGTCAACAGTAATCAAGAACAGGACATTTTTCAGTTGAGAGTACTACTCGTCGACGTACGTATGCGAGCCTGATACCGCGCGTGTCTGTCTGATCCTGGTGCCACGCGTGTCTGTCTGATCCTGGTGTCGCGCGTGTCTGTCTGATCCTGATACCGCGCGTGTCTGTCTGATCCTGGTGTCGCGCGTGTCTGTCTGATCCTGATACCGCGCGTGTCTGTCTGATCCTGGTGTCGCGCGTGTCTGTCTGATCCTGATACCGCGCGTGTCTGTCTGATCCTGGTGCCACGCGTGTCTGTCTGATCCTGGTGTCGCGCGTGTCTGTCTGATCCTGATGCCGCGCGTGTCTGTCTGATCCTGATACCGCGCGTGTCTGTCTGATCCTGATACCGCGCGTGTCTGTCTGATCCTGATACCGCGCGTGTCTGTCTGATCCTGGTGCCGCGCGTGTCTGTCTGATCCTGGTGCCGCGCGTGTCTGTCTGATCCTGGTGCCACGCGTGTCTGTCTGATCCTGATACCGCGCGTGTCTGTCTGATCCTGATACCGCGCGTGTCTGTCTGATCCTGATACCGCGCGTGTCTGTCTGATCCTGGTGTCGCGCGTGTCTGTCTGATCCTGGTGTCGCGCGTGTCTGTCTGATCCTGATACCGCGCGTGTCTGTCTGATCCTGGTGTCGCGCGTGTCTGTCTGATCCTGATACCGCGCGTGTCTGTCTGATCCTGGTGTCGCGCGTGTCTGTCTGATCCTGATACCGCGCGTGTCTGTCTGATCCTGATACCGCGCGTGTCTGTCTGATCCTGATGCCGCGCGTGTCTGTCTGATCCTGGTGTCGCGCGTGTCTGTCTGATCCTGATACCGCGCGTGTCTGTCTGATCCTGATACCGCGCGTGTCTGTCTGATCCTGGTGTCGCGCGTGTCTGTCTGATCCTGATACCGCGCGTGTCTGTCTGATCCTGATACCGCGCGTGTCTGTCTGATCCTGATGCCGCGCGTGTCTGTCTGATCCTGGTGTCGCGCGTGTCTGTCTGATCCTGGTGCCGTGCGTGTCTGTCTGATCCCCTGGTACCGCGCGTGTCTGTCTGATCCTGATACCGCGCGTGTTTGAGACACACGGCGTGCAATGCATGCATGCCGTACAGTACGAAAAAGGTCCGGTCAAAGTTTCTTGGCAACAGTTCAAACGAGATACTTTTCACCGGTAATAGTGCAATAATGCAATGTATGTTTCTTCCACACAGTACAGTGCCGTGCTGACGATACATGGAACCTCGAGGACTATGAATACACATTTGAGCCGCTGGCCACACCCTTGGTCAGTGTACCACAGCCATGGGCGTAACCACCTTCCGAAAGTAGGGGGAAGTTGATTCTTTTGAAGTCGATTCTTTCCATGCAACGCCCTAGGCGTAATGTTTAAATCCGAAAATGTTGGGGGGGGGGGGACGCGTCTCCCTCCCGTCCCCAGTGGTGGTTACGCCCATGACCAACGTATCCGTCTGACAGCCGTCCAGCCGAGGCCGCCTGTTGAGCGGAGTGTTTGTCGTTGTTACCTGTCGGCGTGCCGTCTGACAGCTGTCCAGCCGAGGCCGCCTGTTGAGCGGAGTGTTTGTCGTTGTTACCTGTCGGCGTGCCGTCTGACAGCCGTCCAGCCGAGGCCGCCTGTTGAGCGGAGTGTTTGTCGTTGTTACCTGTCGGCGTGCCGTCTGACAGCCGTCCAGCCGAGGCCGCCTGTTGAGCGGAGTGTTTGTCGTTGTTACCTGTCGGCGTGCCGTCTGACAGCCGTCCAGCCGAGGCCGCCTGTTGAGCGGAGTGTTTGTCGTTGTTACCTGTCGGCGTGCCGTCTGACAGCCGTCCAGCCGAGGCCGCCTGTTGAGCGGAGTGTTTGTCGTTGTTACCTGTCGGCGTGCCGTCTGACAGCCGTCCAGCCGAGGCCGCCTGTTGAGCGGAGTGTTTGTCGTTGTTACCTGTCGGCGTGCCGTCAGAGGAGTCCAGCTCCAGGTCGTCGATGTCGTCCCCGTGGAACACCAGGTTCACCATCTTCTCGGGCGCGCCGCCCAGCAGCAGCGATACCATGCCGGGCCGCTCCAGACCGAGCAGCTCCTCCCTGCCGGCCTGCGCCGAGCTGTGCTCCTCCCTGCCGGCCTGCTCCGAGCTGTGCTCCTCTCTGCCGGCCTGCGCCGAGCTGTGCTCCTCCCTGCCGGCCTGCTCCGAGCTGTGCTCCTCCCTGCCGGCCTGCTCCGAGCTGTGCTCCTCCTCCTCCTCAGCACTGGCGGCGGCCGCGGTGGTCCAGGACTGGGTGTCCGGACTGCCCGCCGTGCCACTCTCGCGCCACCCGGAGCTTTGCGATGCGGAGCGAGTTCGCGGCCGGTAACCTGCAACGCCGGTCTCCTGGTGGTCGGGCGAGTCCTCGCGCTGGTGCGCTCCCTTCCGCAGCGGTCGGTAACCTGCAACGCCGGTCTCCTGGTGGTCGGGCGAGTTCTCGCGCTGGTGCGCTCCCTTCCGCAGCGGTCGGTAACCTGCAACGCCGGTCTCCTGGTGGTCGGGCGAGTCCTCGCGCTGGTGCGCTCCCTTCCGCAGCGGTCGGTAACCTGCAACGCCGGTCTCCTGGTGGTCGGGTGAGTCCTCGCGCTGGTGCGCTCCCTTCCGCAGCGGTCGGTAACCTGCAACGCCGGTCTCCTGGTGGTCGGGTGAGTCCTCGCGCTGGTGCGCTCCCTTCCGCAGCGGTCGGTAAGCTTCGGCGCCGGTCTCCTGGTGGTCGGGCGAGTCCTCGCGCTGGTGCGCTCCCTTCCGCAGCGGTCGGTAAGCTTCGGCGCCGGTCTCCTGGTAGTCGGGTGAGTCCTCGCGCTGGTGCGCTCCCTTCCGCACGTCAGCACGGCTCGAAGCGTCCGAACCGGAGGCCGTCACTGTTACACTGTCGGAGCCGTCCCCACACGACTGGGTGGGACTGGCCCACGTCCAACTGTGGTCCGCTCCGACCAGTGAGCTTTTCAGAGGATTCGATGGACCTCTGTTCGGCGCTGCAAAGCGACTCTCCGCCGAGTGTTGGTCGCGTTCCGTTATCAGCGCAGCTTCGCTCGCCGCCATGCCATCCTCAGTCCCGTTGCTGCTGCTTGAGGTTGACGGCAGCGCGTCGGACTCATGGTCGCCCTCTCGAAAATGGCCATTGCTCCAGCGACTGTCACGACCAACACGTCCGCCGAGACCTTTCAGCTCCAGTTCCTCGTCGCTATCCACCGTCCCTTGCTGCGGCGAAAGCAGTTCATATTTGACCGTTTGAAGCAGTCCTGTGGGCGCGGTCACCGCCCTGTCTCTGCCACGATACTCGGCCCGTGACGCGGCTCGGGCGGGGGAGGCCGTCCTCTCCCCGCTGAGGAGGTCGGAGCAGGACGCCCCGGGCCCGCGCCTCTCGTCAGAGGCGTCCTCTGACGCCCGGCTGCTGACGGCAGCAGGCGCCACCATCAGCAGCAGCCGTCCAGCAGCGCCGGCCGCCTGCTGACGCTGCTGACGCCGGGTCACAGTCAGCGGCACCGCATGCCGGCCCGGCAGCTCAGCGGACGCTGAGCCGCTCTGTGCCCTGAGCTCAGGGGAGGCCGCCCAGGAGACGGCGGCTCGCTCCAGTGACCAGGACGGCCGGTCCGCCGCGCCCGTCCTCAGCGGGCTGTGCTCAGGTCCTGCCGCCGCACCGCAGTCTGGCGTACTCTCTGAGAACACTCTCTGTACCCGCGCGTAGCGGCGAGTCCTCGGCGACCGCGTCTGCACCGGAGCCTCGCCATCACTGGAGCTCACAGCTCGACTGGACTGGCCGCTGGAGCTGACGGTCCTGGCCGGCTCAGGCACGGCCGTGGAGCTGACGCTGGCGGCCTGCAGCTGCACGGCACCCGATCCCGGCCCCGGCGCCAGCCGCTGGCTCACCACGATCGTGACGGTGCCGTGCCGGTCCAGACCGACCAGCATGTCCTCGGAGAGGCCGCGGGGCATCAGGAGCCGCAGCGGCTCGGCAGCGGCCCGCGCCCGACCCGGTCGGACCGTCCGCACCGCCCCCCGCTCCGGCTCGCCCTCCGAGAACGGGCCGGCCGCCGCCACCGGGTCACGGTCACCGGACGTGCCCAGCATTGCAGAGTCGGCACACAGCAAACAGGCGGGCAGGTGTGGGGCGCCCGGTGAGCTCCGCTTACACTACAGAGCCCAGGGAGAGGCGAGCTATACAGGCGGTGTATGTTTACCAACGGACACAAGGTGATCTTCGACACACCACGGATAAAACACGTCTCACATTAACTTCAATCATTTCATCTGTGGTATAAATGCTGCATGGCGTAGGCAACGCTACGCCATTCTCTAACTTTTGTTTTCACAGCTTCTGTCGAGGCTAAGTCGCTTGTCCGGCCTCACAAAACTAGTCAGCCAGTCTTTGACGGCTGTCGTTAGCGAGTCACAGCCGATACTGACATGTTTCCTTGCACACAGCGCCGACACTCACAACCAGCGGAATACCACCGGAGTTGTTTTGATTCACTGCGTTTTGATTGGGCTCAGGAGCGCTAGTCTGGTTGCAGTCACATCGACAGGACGCCTGTGAGCCGGCGGCCGTCGCCGTCTTCCGCCGCCCCCAGCGGGCGTCTGACACTGACACTGACACTGACACTGACACTGACACTGATGACACACGCACGGTCCACGCACACGCACATGACACCGACGCTGTCCGCCCGCCGCGCGCCGCCCATGGCTGACACGCCGCCGGCACGCGCAGACTGACTGTCTAGACACCCGGTCGGCGCGCGCTTCCCCCGTATTTACCCCGTTAGTAATTTCTAGGGGAGCGGTAGGCGGCCAGACAGTGCCGGCGCTCAGTGCAGACCCAGCTGCGCCGGGCGCGACGGCCGCCGCAGACGACGGCGCGGCCGGGCGCCGACTGCAGTGAATGCCGGCCAGCGGCGCGCCCAGCCGTCGCGTCGCGGATCGCGTACAAATCAATGCCGATTTCAATCACGGTGGTGTCACGAATCGCTCGACCAGCCGCGGTCGAACTTCGACGCCGCGCCGTGCGTGCTGAAAGTTTCAACGGCGGTGGAAGTGCGGTCGAAGCGGGACCGGCGCCGGTGCCGTGCCTCCCTGCTGGACGCG